>LPNX011047458.1:508655-584385 GCA_001517045.1 Pseudotsuga menziesii | reverse complement strand
CTTACCCTGACACCCCTAAGACTATTTTGACTCATAGCTCCGCTTACAAATTTCCTAACTAACCGCGGAGTTACCCAATATGGAGTATGCGCCCCAACAGAGCATAGTTCCCATTCTATGTCAAGGTCATTAAAAAATGAAACAGATGTCTGTGATAAAAGTTCCAATTCTGTGTCAATCTTGTTAAAAAATGAAATGGATGTCCTCAAGCACATTTATTCTCTGTTTTAAGCTTGTGTAAAAATGAAACAGGTCCCCACAAACATAGTTATTTTCTATTTCAAGCTTGTGCAAAAATGAAACAGGTCACCTTGAGTAGTGTTTATTCTTGGTTTCAGGCTCGTTAAAAAATAAAACTAACCTTGGGAAGAGTCCCCCTTTTGTGTCAAGCTCGTTAAAAAATGAAATAGATTCTTCCATTGTGTCAACTCTCAATATTTTCAACCTTCATTTCATCTGTTTGTAAATCAAACGAAATGAAGCTTGGGGGGCATGTACCCTACTTCTTTATGTTGTATTTAACTACTTGATGTACCCTACCTATTTATGTTGGATTTAGCTACTTGAAATTTATACTGGGGGCAAGTACCAACCATTGGTCATCATGTTGGGAAAATACCCGTCAATGGAACTCATTTTGAGCATACTTTCTTGTAATTTCAAGCTCGCTAAACCATGAAATGACACTTTGAGCATAGCTCATTCTTTGTTGAAAGCTGTTTAAAAAACGAAGTAGATACCCTGAGCATTTTTTCAAGTGATCTTGGAGCTCGTTAAAAACAATAGATGGTTTTGAGCTTACTTTATTGCTTTTTTGTTCTCTAGATTCACACATGAAAAAGGTTTTGAGTGCCTTTTATACCTTCGGCGTACTCGTTAAAAAATTAGTGAAGAGGTATCGAGTGTACTTTTACAGTTTTTTAGACTCGTTAAAATTCATTTATGAAAAAAGTAACCTAATGGAGTCTTCTAAAATATCTTTTCGAACTCTTAAAATGTGAAAAGATTTTTGAGTGAACTTGTCTTCTTCACGCTCGTAAAAGGACCTGAAGAGTCATCTTCCTGGTGATCGTTTACCCCATTTTCGGAACAGGGGGCACTAATTATGAAAAAGAAACACTCTAGTTGATTTCAGCTAGAATATTTCTCTTGGGATTTATTTTATACTTTTTCGGGCCCTAGGCACTAAATGATACGAAAAAGGACCTATTAGAGTCTTCTTTTGTTTTCATTCAGACTCTCTAAACATGAACAATACCGAGTTAACTTGCAATGGACTTGTGTTACTGCTGCAACTATTACCCCATTTTTTTTTTCATTTTTACGACCCCCCTTTATTTTTAGTTTTTGCTACTTAGACCTTTTAAGCTATGAAAGTCCATCACTCATGACTCATTTTCACCCTGCAGAAATTTGAAAAAGTTGATTTTTTACTCTAAGAAAGAAAGTGTTTTGATCCGCAACAATGGATGAGTCTCCTTGTTTGATCCACAAAGGTGGGTGAATGTCAAGTTTTAATCCGAAGTGGCGGATGATTTTCAAGTTTTGACCCACTATGGCAGACGCGTTTTTAGGTTGGAGCGGCAACAACGAATAGTTTATGCCTTTTTTTGGTTTGTTTTTATCCGCTGTATCAAGGGTTTTTCACAAGACTTTAGCCACAACAAAGGGTAGATTCTATTGATTGGATCCGCTGCAATGGATGTTCTTTTTTTAAGCGTGGAGCAGCTCATTGCTATCCGATGCATCGAAAGCCTTCCAAGGGTTGTGCCGCAACGACGGATTGGTTTTTTGGTTGATTTTCAGAACTTTTTTGATTCGCTACGTTGGATGACCATTCATTTTTCTACCGCAACGACGAAAAGTTTTCTCTTCGCCCGCCCAATCCTCACCTTCATATTATTGAGCTCACTACATCAGAAGCGTCGTCATCCTCGAGCCACTACAGCAGCTGGATTTCAAGGTTTTCTTTCGATTCCTTCTGTCTACCGAAGCCGCGACTTAAATCAGATGTGTTTTTCAAAAGGTGAGTCGATGGTAGCGGAAGCATTGGGATATTCGAACCGCTGCTATCGGGGTTCTTTTCAGTTTGATTCCTTTTTGATCCGCTGATGCGGTGTGTTATTGGAACCAATGACGTTTTGTTTTCTGCATGCGGAGTTAATTCCTACCTACCACTTTTAAGTGGTTTTCAACCGTTGTGTTATATATAAATCGAAAACGGGTTTTCACCATTGTTGTTCATTGACGGTGAGCACTTTAGAGTTAGAAGTTGCGATTTTATCCCGTTTTGGGGCATCCATTGTGATTTGTTGAAATATCGATCTAGATTTCACGTGGCATGTTGGACGCCACATCTACGACCATTTTTAAGCCCAGCCTTCCATGCAGGTTTTCCATTTACTTTCTTTTGATTGGTGGTTTGGTTGAAACTCCAACCTGTCGGTTTTCGATATGTCGTGTAGGGGTTTTGGTTGTTGGGGGGTTTTTGGTTTTAAAAGAGTTCTACCCTTTCCTTTGTTAGTTTAACAACTCTTCCTTTTTGACCTAGCTGTGGCCTCCCTACCTACTCCCATGGAGCCTTGCCGTTTTCTTTTCGAGGCATTTTTCCCTCATGCTTGACATATAATGATGGATCCCCAGTGGCCCGAGATTTTCAGTGGCCTTGGTATGACCTGGTTCTTTCTCCTGTGTGGTGATAAAGGTTGCAGAATTTCCAAACCAGGTGAGCATCATGATTTTTTGTTATTTTTCCCTATCTCATCGTAGAGGGAGTTTGACCCTGGTGGTTGAAGCTAGGGAATCACTGTCATTTAGATTTTGTGTGCCACTTTTAGGCTTTGAGCCTCGTAGAGATATTTGTGCACGATGGCGAGGGGGTAGTTCAGGTTTTGGTTGTTTTCTAGGTCTTAGAACGTAGAGCATGCCCTAACTAAAGCCCCCCGGTGTTATAAGGTTGTGTTAACCAGAGTTGCGATGCGGTTTTCTTCTTCCGATGAAAGAAGATAATGTGGTAAAATAACATACTAGCTTGTTCCTTGAAGAAAATGGTTTTCCCAACATGTTAATATTTTGATGCCATAGTCATTTATTTTTTCTCATCATAATGCATGAGTTTGTTTAAACAACATAAACGCTAAGACATTTTTCTGTATTGTTATAGTCGCACTTTGTACCAGATAACATGAAGGAGAAGGGAAAAAAGAAGTCCAATATTGTAGACTATGAGTCAGATGTAGAAATATCACCCACACTAAGGGTGGAGATAATAAATGAAGATAACAAATCCATCATCGAGGCTGAACCCGAATTTAAATGGGGTCAGATCTATAACATGCTCAAGGAGAAGAAGGTTCTAGAGGTAGGGTTAGAGGATCTGGTCTTATATGATAACATATTGAAATCTGGAATCACCAAGGTATCCAAAAGACCGGATATTTTTCCTTGTCCTGAGGTCATTGGATGGATTTTGTCCAAAGTGGATACAACAGGGATGATCATGTACGACGTGGAGGATAAAGGATTTGCATCCTTCACACCTACATTCATAGCAAGAACATACATCCTTCCACCCTCAGAAGTCAGCATGACAACTGGTTGGGTAAAAATCCTAACTCTTGATTACATGGCTATAGCAAAGATGATGGTAGTTGAAGGAAAGAATTCCAGCTTAAACAATATGGGGAATACAAAATTGCCCATCTACGTACCCCATATAGAATGGTAGTACTGATGCTAAATAGGATTTTCAGTAGAGCCGACAGAAGATCTTATAAATTTGGATGGATCCCACTGAGTTACCATGTAGCCATGAAGGGGACAATTTTAAATTGGTATGACATAGTAGCCAATAGTCTATCTTCCTGCATAACTGTAGCCCATGAAGGTTTGCACCAACGAAAATCCGAGTTCTAAATGTGATGTTTTTTGGTTGACTACATACTTTGCTTTTTTGTTTTTGAGAAGCTCAACTGCAACTGGAAAGGAGAAAAAAACCCTATTTATGAAGCATATTAGATGCTATGGGATCACAAATACCACAGTCACTACAAGATAATCTGTGAAGAGTTCTTGATGCCCCTATACCAACTAGTTTTCCTGGAGGAGTGTAAGTGCCTGTCTGAAGGTGCTTTGGAATATATCAACGAGTTTGGGGATTAATTCTTCTCTGAAGAAGGCACATACCTGAGGATGTGTGGGGGGACCAAAGCACCCTCATTGCTTCCTAAATATGCCACAGATTATGTAGTTCATAAGGAAGCTGTGAGACAAATTTTCTTGGATGGCTTTGGAAGTCATTTGTTCGATCTGAAAAAGGGTGTCTTTCCACCACTACCTTTCTATGTGGAGAGCTATAAGTTTTCTAAAGTCAAGAGTGCCCCTGATTTCGTTAAGGAACTAGAAATATTTCATTTTGGTGAAAAGAGATTTCACAAAAATGATTCTCAAGGTAAGGTTGCATCCCATCGGGTGCTCCTAAAAGTAAATTTTGAATATGGTGATCATGTGGATAAGGATGAAGAAGTGTATTGGAATATCTGCAACATGACCGCTTTGAACAACGGCTCAAAAGGAAGACCACAATAGATGGAGTTAAAGGCAGTGGCTGCAGCAATCCAGAACCAAAGGAATAGGAGGAGGAAGCTGAAAAGCAAAATAAGAGACTGCACGAAAACTAGCAGAAGGTGCAAGGAAACATTTAGCTGAAGAATGCCAACAAGAAAAGGAGGAATAAGAACAGAGAAAGAAAGAAGAAGCTATCAAGGAGAATATTATAGAGTTGGAAAGATCGATAGAAGCTCAAGAAACAAAAAATTAAGAAGGGGTCACAGAAGAACAAAGGAAGAAAGATCAAGAAGAGCTAGATAATTAGAATCAGGGACAAGATCCTGCTCAGGATAGCACCGAGAACCTCTCTTCCACTTCAGGTAGTATAATCACAGGAGGGAATATCCCTATGGTTGAATTTGGGTTGGTACCATTTCCCTCGTCAAATCAACATCAAGTTGCAAAATTAGAAGATGTATTTTTTGATCCTAAGAGAAAATCAATTGTTTGGAGGACCGAGAAAACTTTGAAGACAGGCACTCAACCCGAAATCACCACAGTGAACAATAGAACAGTGGTGAAGGATGTAGAAGAAGACCCGGTGCAGATGGCTTCATGGGGTGTTGCAACTGCACAGGTAAATGCCTATAATATTAGTAAGCTTAAGGATATCATTGATCAATATAAAGGTAGAATGGCAGAGATAAAAGAAGTCTTAAGGAAGGAGGAGAGAGTGGGTTGGGAATCGAAGAGAAAATATTATGCCACTCTTTCAGATTTTGAGAAGCTTCAGTAGGACTACCAGATACTAGAAGAAGAAAGGGATTCTTTGAAAATTTCAAACATGACCCTTGATGGAGAGAAGGAAAATTTAGAGAGCAAGATGGCGGAAATGGAAGCACAAAAATCCACAACTGACCAACAAACATAGTAGCATAATTTCGAATTGCGTAACTTGAAGCCCAAAATAGTTCCTTGGAAGTGTTATTGAAGGAAACTAATGAACGAAAGATGGACATAACACCTCTGAGAGAGCATGCTCTCCTACTTGGAGGTAAAATATATCAAGTGCATGTTAAGCTCGTAGAAGAGGTTTTCAAAACCAAGCAAGTAGAAGCTTGACTGTAGGAGATATCAGTAGTAGTTACTGAATTCAAAGCCAAGACCCAGGACATTGCATAGACCATAGAAGGTCAACTAACATGGTTGGAAACGCATAAAGATCCCCCAAAAAACATACCTGTGAAGAATCCACAGAGGTTGTAGCTCGAGTATGATCTCATGAATTTCAGTAGTAAAGATGCTGAGAGAATGATAGATGCAGTCGAGAAGACAAAGGAAAAATGCTTGGAATTTTATAAGAAGGTGTTGACAATTCACAATAAATGCTAGACATCTTCAGCAAAAAGGCTGCAGGAGTTTCCAGCTCATGAATAACACTTAAAGCACCTGTATGATAGGTTGCAGGAAGATGAACTTAGCATACAACTGATTAAAGGATTAAATGAAAAGTTTATAAAGGGTGTGGTGGCTCAAGCTGCAGTGATTAATTGCCTTTTGGAAGACCAGCTTTGAGTAACTCCACCAAGGGTGGATGACATAAAAAATTAGTTGTCCAAGCACGAGGTCCTGGTCAGATTCTTGGAACCAACAGATTTTGGAATCATTGCATCAGATGCTATGGCATGGAAACAATTCATTAATGAGTTGACTCGGCCCACTTGAGTGGTTTTGTCCTATCTACACATGGAAATGTAATTGTAATATTTTGTATTTATCTTATTTTATTAGTGAGCATACTAGAAGACAAACATTTTTGTAATTGAAAGTTGAGGAAGCCCAAAAGGCAGGAAGACCATGAGTCATTTTTTGCAAATTTATAAATATAGGTAGAGTTGAATAGGAGAAGGAATTTTCTAAATCTCATATGAGAATGATTTTTTATAAGAAGAACTATTTCTTGTTATAATAAAGAGGACTGAAGTTTTGCTAGAGAAGGGGCTTCCTGAGTTTCAAATGCATGCTACGTAGATTGATGAATAAAGAACTATTTTTGTTTTAGCTTACTATACAAATATGTGAGATCGTTCTAAATGATGAACTATTTCTGTGTTGTGAATGATTTCATTTCCATGTTATGAATCTTATGCAGTAAATGAGTAGTGAATGCTTTAACGACAATGAGCTATCTCTATGTTATTTTTTTCTGTTGTATTTATGTATTATGAATTTATCAGCTATCTGTAGAATTACTTGTGCAGAAAATGTAGTAAATTACTCATATAAATAGTAATCTTGATTTCTGGGGATAGTTTAGATAGAGTATATTAGATTAGTTTTTCTTTTCTTTCAGTGATTTAGGAACAAAGGGGATAAGACAGAAGGTACGAACCTACGCATCACATTGTGAGTTATTTGTTCCATGGTCACTTGCATTTAATCTAGGCACTTGCATGTCATTTATAAAACATAAAAAACACACATAAACAGTGGACCAGGCCACAACCAGTAAAATAGATTTAAACCTTCATGTAATTCTACGGTAACTGAGACGCTAACCGGATGGATTATCCACACCAAATGATAAACGATCTAATTGGGAATGGTTATTGGGGAGAATCCCTACTATCGGCACCTGGGATTTTCCAGGCATCAACAGTTTTGCACTGGAAGAAAGGGCGCTAGTGCATGGTTGGAAAAGGAAACCCGTTTTCTTGAAACTATTCCACCAGTGACAACCCTGAGACTAGTTTTTTTGAAGAAAGAATAAACCCTTAAACTACCGAACAAATTTACCATGTTCCTTTTGAATTAGTTGATCATTTCAGAAGATACACAAGGTCATACACAAAAAATATTGGGGGATTGTAGACAATCCCTAAATTACCAAGAAGAGGAGCTTCTAAAAGAACACCCACTTGCACATAGGATTCAATATTAGTAGGCAATTTGGAAGAATTGGTGAACTTATCCTTACAGGGAATTGACTGTTGGCCTAATATACCTTCTTGTATTGACCCGTGGTTCAATCAACAACACAATACCAATTGCACACCACAAGACATTGGCTCGATAGAGCAAGCTCGGTCGGCAATGTCTGCGAAGTAAACACAGTCTCACCTGAGATATCTTAATGGGAAACTGCCAAAACCATGTTTCCATAGGTTGTGAGGGATTATAGTCCCTTGGCACGCGGCCAAGGCACTCGAAAAAGATGATAGGATGGAATCTTTCACCCTACGATAGCGCGGCAGCACCTACCACAGGTCAGCTGCACGACATGACAGTGTCATTAAACCTCAATGATTGGCGCAACTATGCGATGCAGCCAATTCCTTATACTTGATGGACAGTGCATGACTTATCTTTATACTTAGCATATCAACCATGAACTCATACACAACAATTTGAAAATACCTCTACATAGTCATTCATTCATCATTTGGCATACATACTACGACAACTGTAACTATAATAATGTAAAATAAGCAAACATTCACATAAATGTTGGGTGGATGGGGCAGACCCGGGTTCTTATGCTTTTATCTTCGTACCAACAAACAGACCCACAGTGTTGGCCCTTTCGGCAACAACCTATGAATAGGTTGCAGTCTCACCCGAAACAGCTATGGGGTGCCACAGAATCAGGTTTCTGCAGGCAGAAGAGGGATATTACTGTACCTTTATCCTTAACAAAAAATAATCATGCAATACAGAGCTTCGACATTCACTTAAATAGCTTCGCAGTTTAGATAAAAAGACAGTTTCTTGCTTAACCCTTAACTGGGAATTCATAGCGAAGTTAATACTTAGCAATTTATCTTACTTTATCATTCATCTACTTATCAAATGCATAAAAACATAAAAGAAACAAAATAAAAAGAACCACCACAACACAAGGTATATGTGGTTCACCCCGAGGGTAGGGGCTACGTCCACAGAACTACGTTTATATTCAACAATTTACAAACAACACAGTTCTGATCTGCGTACTCAGCTGCAGATCTTCTCAACAACCCAAAACTGCGCACTTAGCTGCAGAACCTTTCTTCCAAAACCCTCTGTGCACTCAGCTGTAGAGGTCGTCCACACACTCAGCTAGGACTTAACCTTAAACCCAAAAATAGACCTTAGCTTCTTCGCATCACATCATCATCATAACACAAAAGCTTCTTTGACTCCTTTACATAAGTGCCTATTTATACAAGTGCACTATTACAATACCATGGGCTTAAATCATGGGTACCCAAAAACCATGGGACATTTACAAAAGGAGGGGCTTCGACCCAACCCCGAAGCCCCTAAGACTAATTTGGACCGCAACTCCACTTATAAGCTTCGCACCAAAACTACGGAGTTGCCAAAATTAAGGACCTTCAAGGTCCGAGCCCCAACAGGCCCCTAAGACTCACCAGTGTCTCGTCCCGGGACACTCTGCTGCTTTTCAGGTACAAGAATCTTGTTGGCGAAGATAGTAAACTGCTTGTTGAGGCTGCGCATGATATCTTCGGCTGCTTGCTCTTTCTCTACTATCTCCTGCAATGTTGCTGCAGATGCGTCGTTGGCCTTTTCCTGTGCAAACGCATCATACTCCTTCAAGACTTTGAGCTGGTTGTCCACAACAGTGCTCAACTCCAAGGCCTCATTAATGAGGGGTTGCACAGAGCTCACTAATAGTGTTTCTTTTCTTCTGCAGGATTCAATTTCTCTCTGGAGCTCATTACTATGCTTTACCTTAAGCATCTTCTGCATAGGAGGAAATGTCTTAATTTCTGCTTTTACTGCATCCACCTCTGTCTGTCGCTGCTTGATGGTTTCTTGCAACTTTTCTACTTCTGGGTTGTCCTGCAAGTTTTCCCAGGCCTCGACACTTTCGTCTAGCATCTTTGATGCACTACTTACAAGATCTGAGATCTTCGTTGCTGAGGCATGAATATCTATGAGACGCTATTCCCTGACCTCTGGTGGACTCTCAGGAATGAGGCGAAGCTGAAGCTCCGCAATCTGGGCCTCATGTTCTGCTTTCATCTTCTCTATCTGGCTTCTAGACTGTTGTGCATAGTCTTTCAGCTTTACTATTCTTTGCTCCGGTTCTTCTTCATCCTGCATGTCGAATTCAGGGAGACTTCGACACGCCTCATCCAACACTCGCGCTAGTGTTGCCTGCTTGTTTTTTGTTTCCCTCTTCTTCTGTTCAGCTTCTTTCAACTGTGCTTCGAGGCTCTCACTCTGCTTCGTGGTGTTTTCTAACTGCATGCGTGTGTAGCTGTCTCATTCTCGGATCTCCTTCATAAGTGCTAATTGACAAAAATGCATCTCCGGCATAGAAAACTTAGTGTAATCTATCTCAACTATCGTGCTCATCTGCGATCAGGATGTTGCGTCAGGTATTATAAGAGCTTCACTTGGTACTTGTCCTCAGTTGTTTTTGGCTGGCCATTGTCTATTATCTGGTTGCGCGCCTACTGGGGCACTGCTTGCTGCAGTACCGGTTGCTGTTCTTTCCAATAACGCCTTAAGTTTTGCAATTCGCTGTGCTACGCCAGTGAGCATATCAAGCTGTTTAGCTTCAAAATATTCCCATTTGCTGGATAATACCTCTGTAGACTTCGTCAGAGCCTGATCAAGCTCATCAATCGTCAAAGCGGGCTCTTCGACGATATTCTTTCCCTTCGATGCCTTACTTTGCTTTCTGGGCTAAGGGATAGTAACTTCCTCCACTTCAGGGGACTTGCTCTTATCTGGGTGATTAGGGTCTGAAATGGTCTTGAATGATTCTTCTTCTTCTTCATCAGCTCCATCATCTCCACCATGGTCACCTTCGCTCTGCTGTGACTCATCTTGTTCTTCGATCTCTTCTAGTGGGTCATTTTGCTGTGGCTAACTAGGACCTACGCCCACATCTGTTACAGAAGGGACTGGTATGTCGGGCCTTGTTCTTGTGTCCTTCATCCATTCAATCGGCCACTGCTGAACTACTGCAAGGATGTATTCCTGGTTCACCATGTATGGTAAATTCCACCATGTATGTTTGTTATCTGCGCGGGCTTGGATGAAGACATTATGCATATCAGCCTTGAATTTGGCCACTCCAGTATACTGAGAAAATATCTCATTACTGAGCCATGGTGTTTTCAGGGTCTCATATGTAATATTCATCGAATAGAAGGCGAACACGTAGTTCGTCATCTGCTGCAAGGCTTTATCCTATGAAACCCAAAGAGATGCATACCTTGCTGCGCCAGGCATCTCCAGAGGCACATCAACAAACTGTGCCTCGACAGGTTCTCTCCATCCTACCAGTGCAATAAGCACTAACAACCATGAATAATGAAAGGCTCTACCTTTCTCCTGTGCATCGCAGACATCTGCAAGGAATTCTCTAGCAATGTACTCTGTCCATTTGTAACTGTATCCTTCGGCACAGTTCGTAGCAATACTGACAATCGGGGCAGGTACTTCATTAGGTCTGCACTTCCTCATTAATTTGCATGCTAGGAGCTCCGCGGTGAAGTGAATGTTCTGGTGCCGAATAGTTGATGTTTGATACCCTTGATTTCCTTTTGTCAAACCAAAACGGTCCTTCATGTGCTGCGCCAGCTTCGTATCTTTGTGCTTTCCAACAAATTCAATCCCAAGATTAGGCCCTTCCTTCAACAAGCCTGTAATCCTATGAATCAGCTCTCCATCAATAGCAATTCTCTGGTTTCCTATCCATAGGTTCCCATCATGCACCAACGCCAATAACTGCTTGACCACCGCGGTAACCTGTGGGATGCGACCAAAGTGGGGGACATTCAGCATCTTCAACAAGCCAGCTTGCTCCAAGCTAGCAGCCCACTGCTTTACTTCAAGTAACATCGTTCCAACCTTTGGATAATGGACGGAGTGCAAGTATTTCCCAGGTGCAAACTGCGGAAACTTCTCACGATCATTCATATCGTGGTCTGCGTACTTGAGCCGATCTAATCTTCTTGTCATCGTTCCGACCAACTTCACACCCTGTGGCAGCGAAGGGGTGAGAAACACAAACTTGACTGTCCGTCGAGGTGGCTGAATTCTTGGGCGAACAGGCGGGAGATATGGTGGACGCTATGATGCAACATTCTCATCCTCACCGAAGTCTTCGAAATCTTCAGGTGGGAGCTCTACTGAACCAATAGGATTCATCTGAATCACGGGATCCTCCGGTGTCTTTCCTGGTGGTTGGTGCCTTTCTTCATTTCACTTAGAGCGAACTTCTACCTTAAACTTCTTTCTGTTAGATCATGTCTGCATCGGTTGATTTGGCGCTAGGGAAGTCTCTTCACGAGGTGCAGATGCAGGTGGGTTCCTCATAAAGTTCTGCAGACCCCTCTTTCAGAATGCTCTCAACAATTGCTCAACTGCGCGATTAGCTGACATGGACTCAACTGTGAAACTCAAGAAAATGCGTAATGCGAAATTCGCAGGCCTGGGTGTCTTCTTATAGGATCCAACGACCAAATATGCCATAACTGTGCATTTAAGACACCAAATCTAGCCGAGCGATGGTAGATATTGTCCAAACGGCACTAGATTTCCCAAATACGACTGTGGATTCGACCAAAATATCATCATTACAGGCAGTTAATGCAGTTAACGTACTGGCGCCGCTAAATTTGATTTTTTCCAATGGTCTCATTTTAAGCTTCGACACACTTTCTTCTTCGGCATAACCACTAAATTCAGCTTCGCCACAATAAGGACCTTCAACACAATATAGACCTTCAACACATCCTGACACAAGCTTTAACAGAACTTCAAACTTTGACCCACGACAAAATTTCTTCCACAACCTTCGACACTTCGTAAATTTTCCAACAATCTGCCAAAGCTCTCTGAGAACAACTTTATTATAGTATAGTACCCAATTTAAACTGTTCTTGGTACTTAGACTCTTCTTCTTGCTATTACTTCTGATCAGGGGGTACAGGCCCATCCCTGTACTTCTTTAATCTACTTCCATTCACCATGGAAGGCAAAATTTCTCCATTCAATTTAGCTAACTGAACTGCACCACCATCGGTAACTTTCTGAACTATGTATGGTCCTTTCCAATGTGTCTTGAACTTACCTAGGAAATTCATGAATTTACTGTCGTACAAGAGCACAAGATCACCATTCTGAAAATGCTTCTTCTTAATGTGTCTATCATGCCATGCTTTTTCTCTAGCTTTCTGTACTTGCTGCTAGAAACCTGCAATGAATCTGTCTTCTTCTAGTTCCAGCATCTTCGCCATCCTTTCATGCAACATGGCTGGATCATCCATCTCTGTGAAGGTATATATTATGAAGCTAGTAACAATGTACTCCATGGGCATAACTGCTTCTTGTCCATATACCAGCCTAAAAGGTGTGTGACCTGTCAACTTCTTGCAAGTGGTTCTATAAGCCCATAATACTGCTGGAATTCTAAGATCCCAATCATTTCTGTTAACATTGCAAACCTTCGTCAGGGCGTGCTCAAGAATCTTGTTAAAGGCTTCGACAATGCCATTTGCTTGAGGATGGTAGGCAGTACTCTTTTGATGATATACTTGAAATTCTTCTGTCAATGCTTTAATAGTCTTATTTAGAAAATGTGATCCTTGATCACCCAAAATAATTCTAGGACACCCAAACCTCGACAAGATATTATCAAATATGAACTTCGCAGCTATAGCGGCACTATAGTCCTTGACTGGTTGAGCTTCGGCCCAACGAGTAAGGTAATCAGTTGCTGTAATAATTTTTCTTGCTCTAGATTTCTTTGCAGGGGGATAGATTGGTCCAAAAAAATCAATAGCCCACTTGTCAAATGCTTATAAAGTTACCTATAGAACTAGAGTCATCTCATCCCTCCTGGATGGTTTTCGTGTCCTCTGACAGATATCACAGCTGTGGCAATACTCTCTTGCATCCTTATGAATTGTAGGCCACCACAATCCAACTATCAGAATCTTCTGTGCCATAGCTTTTCCTGTATAATGACCTCCTGTTGCTCCAGAATGTTCCTCAGCCAATATCAATGGATTTTCATGCTCCAAGACACATCTACGTAGTATTTCATCTGGTCCCATCTTATATAACTGTCCTGCTATCAAGGTAAAGTCAGCTGCTCTAACCACCAGCTGCTTCTTCTGCTGTGTTGTCATCTTAGAGGGTGCAAAACCTGTAGACAAGTACTAAACAATATCCTGAAAATAGTCATCAACCATCTGGATGGAAAACAACTGGGCATCAGGAAGACCTTCATCCAAGCTAGTGGGCTCTTCTCATGACTCAAGCCTCGACAAGTGGTCAGGCCCCAGGTTAAGTCTTCCGGGCTTAACTATGATCTCAAAATCATACTCCTGAAACAAAATCAGCCATCTGCATATCCTTCCACCTAACACAGGCTTGGTAACCAAATACTTCAAAGCAGAATGGTCAGTGAACATCTTAAAATGAGATCCTAACAAATAATGTCGAAATTTCTGCAAGGCATAAACCATAGCTAGACCTTCTCGTTTTGTCGTAGTATAGTTCTTTTCTGCTGTGGACAATTTTCTACTTGCAAAAGCAATAGGGTGATCAATATTACCTTCACCTGACTGAGTCGATACTATACCTAAAGCAATGGAAGATGCATCGACATGAACATGAAACTCCTTACTCCAGTCAGGGAATACTAAGATAGGGGCAGTTACCATCTTTTCTTTCAAAATATCCAAGATTTCCTGACATTCAGGTGTCCATTCAAACTTAATATCTTTCTTTAATTTCTTTTCCATAGGGGCTGTAATCTGAGCATATCCTTTAATGAATTTCCTGTAATATCCAGTATGACCAAGCGTAGTGCAAAGTTGCTTAACAGACTTCAGAGGTGGCAAGTTCACAATAATGTCTATCTTCACAGGATCCACCATCAATCCTTGCTTGCATACAATGTGACCTAGCAAAATTCCAAAAGGTGCACAAAAGAGACACTTCTTCAGGTTCAATGAAATATGATGCTGTCTACACTTGTCCAGCATAAGTCTTAAACTGGATATATGGTCTTTCAATAAACCAAAGATAGTCCAATTATCAAAGTAAACTTCCAAGAACTTATGAATAAATTCCTTAAATGCAGATATGACTACTCTGGAAAGTATAGCAGGTGCGTTCTTCAATCCAAAGGGCATAACAGTATACTGAAAAGATCCCATTTCTGTAGCGAAGGTTGTTTTATGTCGATCCTCTGGAGAAATTCTGATCTGATGGTAACCTGAAAATCCATCAGTGAAAGAATACACTTCTTAACCTCCGACATTGTCTAAAACTTCATCTGTAAAGGGAGTAGGAAAAGGATCATGTAAATAGGCATCATTCAGCTTCCTCAGATCAACACAGATTCTGATTTCTCCCTTGGTCTTCTTTTCTTGTACCACCATAGGGCTGACCCATTCAGACTCTTCGACAGGCTCAATGTTTCCTGCAGTGAGCATCTTATCTAGCTCCATCCTGACTTTTTCTTTATACTTAGGGTTCAACCTATAAGGGTGCTGCTTCACAGGCTTCGCATCAGCTTTCAAAGGTATTTTTATCACTCCTATATCACCAAGGATACCTTTAATTTATGAGAACTTCATCGAAAATAAGTCCTGATACTCATGGAGGAGTTCAGTCACTTTGCTCACCATTTCTTCGTCCCAATAATCTCCAATGGTAGCATACTTAGGCATTTCTTCTGATCCAATGTTTACTTTCCTTGTTTTCAAGGGCTGAGTTACTTCAGGTGATTCGACTGCTGGTCCATGTACTTCACAATGTCCTTCTGGCTCAGGAATATTAATGTTGTGAGGGTCATCATCTTCATCAATGGAGAGGTTATAGCATTCTATTGCATTAGCTTCTTGTTCCTTCCAATCAGGTTGGTACTTGGCTATTTCTTTATCATCAAACACCATAGTATGGATCAACCTAATAGCTGCGTCCAAAGCAGGGAAAACCTCATTAAGAGAAAATGTGAGCACAAAACTATCAGCAAGGCTAACCCAACTTACAGTACCATGGCGAAGCTCCACCTCCGCATACCGGTTTTTTGCTACAGGTTACAGAGTGTGTACAAACCTATGTACCCATTCTTCACAAGGTACATGCTTCCATGCTTCATAACACTGCTCCAAATGTTCCCGAGGGCTAGTCTTACCATTAAATCTTCTTCGTACCTCCGGAGGTTGATCCATGAATCTCAGGCGAAGAAAATTTTGACAAGCGCTCCAACTATGAATATACGTTTTATGACCATTCCACCATCTGGCAGCTGTGGCTCTAAATATTGAATCTAGAGTCTCCATTTTCTGTGAATCTGGTACTTGCTCTGATAATCGTACAATAAAATATTCTGGGTCTGTCAAGCCATCAAAAGTAGGTAAGATTCTTGTCTGTGAGCCAACCCATCTGATAGACTTAGTAATTCTTGCACATCGATGTCCATGTAGCTCATAAAGTTGATTCTGCCAATTCTCTAGGCCTTCATCTGAATCAGTCATGCAAGAACTGTCACACTGCCAATCCATTATACCTTCAGCAGTTGGGTTAACATAGTCTTCTTCTTTAGCTGTGATGTTGTAAATATGATCCAAAACATCATGATCTTCATCTCTGACTGGCTCTATATACCTTTCTCCTTGAGAAGGGTCCAACGGTACTATGACTCTCAAGCCTTTTCCTTCAAAAGTCATTTGTCTATTCTTAAGGTTGATTACTGCATAATTGTCTAGTGCCCATTCAATTCCTAGAAATGCTAGATAGGGGTTGCTATCATCAATTATTTCAATGACTTCAAAATCTACTAAGGTGCTGACTCCATCAATATCCACTGGTACACTAGGGAATCTTCCCAAGGGCACAATCTTCTGCTGATTGGCTAATCTAAAATGTATAGGGGACCATTCAAGCGTAGGTTTTCCCATTTGTTCCCATGTCTACTTAGTTAGGACATTCACTTTTGATCCCAGGTCTAAAATGATATCAGTCATGTCATAATCTCCTATTTGAGCATGCAATCTCATTTCTCTTCCAGTCCTTCTAACTCTATTAACAATTTTTCCTCTATGAGAGCTTCGTTGAGGTTCGCAAGACTCAATAACTTTCCGTAACTCGTTCAAAGCATTCTGATTTCTTAATAGCTTCATACAACTCTGTAAAAATGATGTCAGTGTACTTAATTGAGCCGGTGAAGCTTCTTGAAACTGTAACTGCTGTTGATGCTGTTGCGTAGTTTCTACTGATGTTCTCGGATCTGCAAAGTATTTTTTAGCTTCCATAAATGTTCCTTTTTCTCTTCCAACATCGAAGGCTGGAATTTTCTCTGGGGTCTTACGGACCCAAGCCTTGTCAGGCTGTTTCCCCTTATTCTGCACCTGCGTCGTAGTTCCACTCCTTGTAACAACGTTAATGGTTGGGACAGGTCTTTTCTCTACAACAATCATCTGGACATTTTGAGTAGGAGCACCATTTATTTCTTGTATCTTGGATATCAACTGTGGGCATTGCTCAATCACATGATCTACTGCTCTGCAATATCGACATGTCGTAGTTGGGTTCTGACACTCTCTAGCTACAAGTCCTGCCTGATTACAGTTATAGCAAATAATCTGGCCCCGTCCTCTTCCAGGCATACCACCATGACCACGACCTCTGAAATTAACTCAACCTGGTGTACCACCACGGTAACCATATCCATCATTGCCTTGTGCATCGGTTTGTACCCTATAAGCATCATAGGTTCCCTCTCTCATGAGATCAAAGCTACGACATTCGTCTTCGTTGTGTCCAACTGACTTACAGAACTTGTAGTATGGATTCTTAGGTACTTGAACATATATCTACAGCAGGTAGCAATCTTCAGGTCGATGCTGGCCAGTGGTTCTATAGATCTCACAATATAGGACATTAAGGTTAAATGGGTTCGGTGCACCAGTATTCAAATAATTTCTTAATGCAAGACACTGTTCTTTTTCATGACCTTCTGTCTTACATAGTGTACACCAAACCTCTTCTTGAATAGATTTCCCTTTTTTCATGTCGTGAAGCTCCAAAGCCATTTCTGCTAACTATGCCTGTATCTGGGCTATTCCAGAATTATCTCCAACAGGAGCTGTTTCAAGTTTCATAGCAATTTCCAACGCCTCTTGCTGATCAGCAACCTTCTGTTGCATAAGTGGTGTCCTGATATGAGGCAATAGTACTGCAATGAACCATTCTTTATGCTGTTCTGGTCCAATAGTGAAACTAACTTGATCTAATAGAACCTTGAACCTCTGATCAAAGTCCCACATTGATTCACCTCGCTTCTGCTGAATTTCTTTCAGTTTAGTTATACACTGTGACTCCAATTTAGGCTTCTTGAATTATTTGATCATTACTTTTTTAATATCATCCAAGGTATAGTTCTGAGTACTGGAAAACTTCATAAACCAGGTCAAAGCTCGGTCTCTGAAAGAGGTGACTAGCTGCTCTCTTCTTGTATTTTGATCCATAATATTCTTAGCAGTCCAAACAGCTTCGCATAAGAACCAAAACTGCTATGGATCCTCTGATCCAGTTCCTTTAAAGATTGGGAGCTTGATATCATAATTCACATGGGCCATAGTGAATCGAGGGGGAGGAGGAGGGGGAGGAGGAGGAGGAATATTGGTAACAGGAGGAAGGGAAATTACTGAGGTAGATTGACCTACGACAGGACTACTCAGGATAGGGTTACTTTCAGACTGTGAAGGGTTCTCAGGGATAACAGATGTTCGCTGCGGAGTTATAGAAGGGTTTTCAACAAAAGGGGTTTCTTCAGATTCAGATTCTTCTGGACTTAATGAGGTATAATCGGTGTTCTGGCCTAGGATATAGGATCCAGGAGTTCCCTTGTATCTTTTACCGTTGCGAAGCAAACCACTTTGCTCGTCGAAGTCACTTTCGCTTCCAAACATAGGTTAGTAGCAATAAATCTAGCAATCTGATTGGATAAGCAATATGCCTTTCTTAGCCAAGAGCATTTTAATTTTCAGACTTAATGAATTCAGGTACTTAACCCTTGGTCCTTTGAAAAAATGTCTTTCTGCTTTGCTGAAAGAAGTATGTGTGTCGATGGTGAACTCCATCACAAATGCTTCAAGGGTTCGTGTTATCCAGAAGTCAATAGCTCTTGATACCGTGTTGTTCACACTTTTCAACAGCTTAATTCTTTCTGGGGTCCAGTTAGGAGACTGATTTTCTTTGAAGTTTGTCTTTCTTTATGTCAACCTGGATAACCACTGGTGCAATTCTATGTGGATACTAGCAAAGAAAATTTCATAAATATCAGTAAAAATGCACCTTTGCAAGAATTCGTCTGAGCTACAACGAGGGTCCTTATTCTCTTGTTCAGCAAACTTTAGATAAGTATCTTCAACCCAGTCACTGATTTCTTTTACTGAGGGCCTCCAAAACATATCCCTCCAGGTACGACGTAGATCCCTCTTGAAGAAGATACTGGTTCAACCGCCAACGGAACCAATTTGTTGGGCGGATGGGGCAGACCTGGGTTCTTATGCTTTTATCTTCGCACCAACAAACAGACCCACAGTGTTGGCCATTTCGGCAACAACCTGTGAACAGGTTGCAGTCTCACCCAAAACAGCTATGGGGTGCTGCAAAATTAGGTTTCTACAGGTGGAAGAGGGATATTACTGTACCTTTAGCCTTAACAAAAAATAATCATGCAATACAGAGCTTCGACATTCACTTAAATAGCTTCGCAGTTTAGATAAAAAGATAGTTTCTTGCTTAACCCTTAACTGGGGATTCACATCGAAGTTAATACTTAGAAATTTATCCTACTTTATCATTCATCTACTTATCAAATGCATAAAAAGATAACAGAAACAAAATAAAAAGAACCACCACAACACAAGATATACGTGGTTCACCCCCAGGGTAGGGGCTACATCCACAGAACTACGTTTATATTCAAAAATTTACAAACAACACAGTTCTGATCTGCACACTCAGCTGCAGATCTTCTCAACAGCCCAAAACTGCGCACTTAGCTGCAAAACCTTTCTTCCAAAACCCTCTGCGCACTCAGCTGGGACTTAACCTTAAACCCACAAATATACCTTAGCTTCTTCGCATCACATCATCATCATAACACAAAAGATTCTTTGACTCCTTTACATAAGTGCCTATTTATACAAGTGCACTATTACAATACCATGGGATTAAACCATGGGTACCCAAAAGCCATGGGACATTTACAAAAGGAGGGGCTTTGACCCAACCCCAAAGCCCCTAAGACTACTTTGGAACACAACTCCGCTTACAAGCTTCGCACCAAAACCGTGGAGTTGCCAAAATTAAGGACCTTCAAGGTCCGAGCCCCAACAATAAACATTCACTATTCAACAACATTCAACCATATAAAACAGGAAATAACCTGGAAACTAAACTGGGAAAAACCACCAAGGTGCTCTTCATCTGGAATGAGAAATATAGGTAGCACCTTTCAGCCTGTAACTTGCAAACTGTTATTAAGAAATGTATTTCTGAATCAATCTCTTGCTCTCATGCTCTCTGGTTTATCACTTCTATCTACTCCTACTGATCCGCACACATCCTGGATCGACTCTTCTACTTTACTAGCGGTCTACGCACACAGCTGCAAGATCCATGGCTCAATAGCTTCTACTTCTACTAGAATCTTCTTTGAGTTGACTACTGGATCTAACTAAATCCAACCTTGTCTACTGACTACCAATTGAGCCAATCTTATCTCTAACTTATCTAATCCTTATACAGAGCAGGTTCCTTCTATTTATAATGTTTACAAGACCATGCAGGGTCGACTGAGTACTACTTAGTTATTGCTGAATCAAGATGGTTACCAAACATATCTGTTACAATAAATTCTAGCCCATACCTAGCCGCAAAAATTCTTGCCTGCATTAACCACAACCTTAACTAGCCTTGTAAAACGCCCTTCAGTCCTCTGTACCCGTCAAACCTAGCCAAAAAACTGTCCTTCCATCTTTTGGCAATTCATCCTTCAATAATATTCCTTGACTTCAGCCTTCCCAGCATTAACTCTTCTACCTGCCTCTTCTACCAACTCTGGATGTGCTTTCCTCATCACAACTATCCTATTGCAGCTTTCTCTACTCTGCGCTTCCTTTCCTGCCTTTCTCCATTGTGTGGATATTTTATCTTTCTGCGCCGTTCCATTTTCTTCCTTCTTGACCTACTTTTCCATTGTCTCACATGCACTTTTCCTTCTTTGTTGTGCGTCAAATTATTCCTTATGTACTTTTCCTGTCCCAACATGCCCCCAACACTCACATGTGGCTCGTCCCAAGCCACTAAGAACTAAGGTAATTTTCCACAAAAATGTGTGACTGCTCGTGACTTAAGTCTCCATTTCAGGCTCCGGTTTAGGTTGCATAGGAGGACCAACCTTGTTCTAAAATTCCTTTACCATATGTTCCACTCTATAAACTTTCGCTGTTACCTCCTTCGCCTATGCGACCAACTGCTCCACGCGGTCGGAACTGATATGTTCTGGCGATCCTTCCTCTAGCGATTGCATCATATTTTGAAGTTTCTACTACATAGTATGAATAAGGCCTGTGAGCCGCACTGCTTTCGATTGGTGTTCCTCCACCTTGGATTCCCTAGTCTGCTCTTGGTCACGAAGAGCCTAGAATTCTTGTTGGATCTGCTTAATTTCTGCCATCTTTGTAAATTTCTCCTGAAAAGGCATCTTCTTCATCTTTGCCTTCACCACACTGATTTTATCGTCAGCTTGCCTTGTTCTTGCCTTGATCTTTTCTGTTGCCTTATCTTCCATAAACGCTTCCCAAATCATGGAAACAACTTCAACTGCCTTTGCGCAGAGTGTTTCTCCTTCGCTAATATTCCCAGCAGCCTCATATGCTACTCTTCTCTCCTCGAGCACCTCATGAAGTGTGTTGGGTATCTGCCTAGCCTGAAGCTCCTAGACCCACTTCTTCAACTCTGCTGCAATCCACGACAGCTAGGAAATATTAGCAGTTGAATCTTCATCTTCCCAACCCTCTTCTAGTGGGAAGTATGTGACCACGCCCTTAATGGCTTCTGCTAGTGCAACACGAATGTGCTCTCACGCCTAGATTTCTTTCTCTTTCTCCTTTAGGAGGGCCTTGCGCTAATTCACCTTCTTTTGTTGTTTTATTTATTGATAGGCAACTACATTCTCCCTCAGCCATATTTCTGTCATGACTGCCTATTGTATCTCATAGAATTCACCCAATGAAATCTTGGAGAAGTCGATCTGCAATGTCGTAAACTCTCTGAACACATCATCAAACTCACGCATGGCGGTCCCTGTTTCCATTGCGCCCCTGTGGATCTGTACTTTGATCGACAACACTAGCTCTGGTGTGACAAGCGGAATGCTGGGATTGACGCCATACCTACGTTTCAGCCTCAATAATGGTTTTAACCTCATTAATGGCGTTGATGAGATTATTCAGGTGCTCGGCACCTTGACCAACCACATTCAATTGCTTCGTGTTCAGAGCCTTGAGCCTTTTCTTGGCAAGATCAGCTACATTGTTTTCCAGTTATTGAACATCGTCCTCAGTTAGTGTGTTTGTGTTAGCCATTCGGTCATCTTTTCTCTTCTTATGCAGTGGAACGCGCTATTGTTGTTGTTATTTCTGGCGGTTGTGGGTCTCCTCATGAACATCGTCGTGTTCGCCACCAGGACAAAATTTATCTCATTCTAAATGATACCCTATATCACCATGGTGTTGAATCTATCTTACGACATTGCCTTACACATGAAGAGGCTGAGATCATTCTGAATGATTGACATGCTAGAGCTTGTGGTGGTCATCTCTTTGGGTTGGCTACTACCCAAAAAATCTTGCGTGCCGGGTACCTCTGGCCTTCTATTTTCAAATATTGTATTGAAATAGTCAAGAAATTCCCACCATGTGAAATGTTCACTTCCAATAAATGCACACATCCAGCTCTGCTCCATCCTGTTGTAGCGGTTGACCCCTTTGCAAAATGGGGCATAGACTTCGTGCATTGTAGGCCTACCTCAACCGGGGGGCATGGCTACATTATTGTGGTTGTGGACTATATTACAAAATGGGCTGAGGTAATTCCCACATATGATGAAGATGGTAATACTGTTGCACTATTCTTATTCAATCATATCATTGCTAGATTCAGAATTCCTAGGGCCATTGTGACCGACCATGGGTCACATTTTCAAAACAAGATGATGGCAGAGCTTAGTGTAAAATTAGGGTTTCGTCACAATAACTCTACACCATACTATCCTCAGGCCAATGGCCAGGTTGAGGCTATAAAGAAAGTATTAAAAACAATGCTTCAATGGATGGTAGGGCAAGCCAAGTCAAATTGGCATTTACAACTTTTCTCTGCACTCTGGGCCTATAGGACTACTGTAAAAAAATTCCACCTGTTTTACACCTTTCCAACTAGTATACGGACTGGAAGCTACTCTCCCAATAGAGTGTGAAATCCATTGTTTAAAGCTTGATGTGGAACTATTACCCAACACTATTATAGATGAAGAAATACTCTTGTACCTAAACAAACTTGATGAAACTTGACGTGATGCTGCCTTAGCTAATGAGGCACATAAACGAAGAATGAAAGTTCAATATGACAACACTATCCAACACTATTACTTCAATGAAGGAGATCGTGTCTTGACCTATGACTAGAAGCATGAAAAGATGGGGGCAGGAAAATTCGAGTCTATGTGTGTTATACCAAAATCCTGTCACCATCATGTGATACGACCTTTGACATACCTACTTGCCTTGAATCCCAGCTTCTGGAGTGGAGACTAAATGGTTTTTCATCAATCTATCATACAAATTCCCAGCACCGTGCTTGTTTATCTAGGAGCAGTACCCCTACTCGCACCGCCTTTCATCGGTTGTCCACAAGCGGTGCCACTACCCATTACCCTTGGTCCATAGGCAGTTATTACCAGAACCGCTCTGTCATAGAAGGAGAAGCATGGTACCCTGGGTAAAAAGGGAAAAAGAGAAATTTCTTGAGGCTTCTATATGATAAGCCTCATGTACTGCCTTATTCCTACTGTTGTGGGTTGGTTGAGCTCGAGATCCCTCATCCTAGGATCTTAGAGGCCACCTCACCCACTAATTTCTCAACCATTTGTATCCATTAAATCCCTATAAATATGAGCTCATATCCAGGGTTGAGAGGGGAGAACATTGAAGGTATTGTTATGTTGTTGGACTGATTCTTGACCCAAGATCATTTGGAGAGAGCATAGAGAGCTAGAGTCAGAGCTTTTGGGGATGAAGAGCTGGTTTCTTGGAGATGCATGTCAAAACTAAGGCTTGGTTGTAAACTTATTCATATTGTTATACCAAAATCCTATCACCATAATGTGATAAGACATTTGACATACCTACTTGCCCTGAATCCCAGCTTTTGGAGTGGAAACTAAATTGTTTTTCATCAATCTATCATACAAATTCCTAGCATTACGCATGCCCCTTTATCCAGGAGAGGTACCCCTACTCACATCGCCTTTCATCAATTGTCCACAAGTAGTGCCATTGCCCATTGCCCTTGGTCCATAGGCAGTTATTACCAGAACTGCTCTGTCATAGAAGGAGAAGCGTGGTACCCTGTGTAAAAAGAGAAAAAGAGAAGTTTCTCGAGGCTTCTAGATGATAAGCCTTGTGTACTGCCTTATCCCTACTGTTGTGGGTTAGTTGAGCTCGCGATCCATCATCCTAGGATCTTAGAGGCCAACTCACCCACTAATTTCTCAACCATATCTATCCATTAAATCCCTATAAATATGAGCTCATAGCCATGGTTGAGAGGGGAGAACATTGAAGGTATTGTTATGCTGTTGGACTAATTCTTGACCCAAGATCATTTGGAGAGAGCATAGAGAGCTAGAGTCAGATCTTTTGGGGATGAAGACCTAGTTTCATGGAGATGCATGTCAACACTAAGGCTTGGTTGTAAAATTCTTCATATTTTTAATGCAAGTTGATTTTTTGTCCCATATATATTGTTGATGTTTGATTTCAGATATATATTGCTAGATTCCTTAGTCACTAGCATAGATTAGTTGATCATATTCTAGTTGCTTTGATCTGTTTCATGTTGATCTTGATTGCAAGTACATAGGTGGACTATCAAAGCCTTGTATTCCAGATATATACAACGTCTAGGGAGAGTTATCGGCCTCTGTGATCTATTTGTTCTGGATCTGAACCATTCAGACCAGCGGAAAACCTTGCTGTCCGCAGGAGGTGAAATATTTCGGTTAACAAATTTGGTGACTTCGTTGGGGAATGAAGTTGTGTATCAGTCGTTCTGATCTTCCTCAGTCTGCAACTCTTGTCCGAATCCAGGCTCCTTCTTCAACTCTCTTTAGGAACCGCACATGTTCTCTAGGAAAGGAGTGGTGCCACCGCCTGTGTCTAGTTAGCAGCCCGTAGTGCCACCGCCTGAATCCAATGAGCAAGAAGCGGTTCTGCCTCAAAACAGCCTGTCAACAGCTTCATCTGCACGGTGCCAGGTAGTCCCTGTTCTAGACTTTGTATTTTGATTTTTGTGTGTTTTTAGCTTACTTTTTGATGAAAATGAAGTGTACTTTAATTGTGTATTCTGCAGTCGCTTTGATTGTTATATTCCCTCTGCATTCAAAGAGAGTTTATGTTTCTTGCATTGGATTTTGCATTATTTTATTTGCTTGAAACCTCTTGCTCTTTTCTGTAGATATTATTCATTGGAATTGGAAATATACATTTCATTTTCATGTGTAGGCTTTGGTTTGTTTTGGACTTGGGTTGCATGAGTGATCCATGTTGTTTTGAGTCTTTCTTTGCTTGGGGTGATTCTTGTTTCCTTTTGCATGCTGATTTTTTCAGTGCTTGGTAGGAAAGATTGGTTCTTCGTTTCCTTGTCTGTTTCAAAGAGAAGTTTTAGTTTTCTCACTCTTTTTCTTTATTTGCAAGCTTGTTGAATGATTTTCTTCTTATTTTGTGCATGATTGTTTGAAATTCTAGATCTTACTTTCATTGAGAAGAAACATCTATTTTCAGCTTTGCGTGCATTAGAGTTAGATTTGTTTGGAAACGTTAGTGAAATCATCTTTCCATTGAGTTTTTATTTGTCTTTTTCAAGCATGAAAATATAGGAAACATTTCTGGTTTATTTATGTTATATGTTCTCTAGATCTCTTTCTTATTTTCTTTGAAGATTGTTTGGGGTGCATTGATATTTCACTTTTCGTTTGAAAAGATAGAATTTCATTTGCATTTGGGTGTGCATTTTTGGAAGAAACGTAAATCTCTCTCCCTCTCTTAGGTAGAATTTCATTGAACAGGAAAACTTGCATTATCATATAGATCAATGTGCATCTTCTTTAATTTCAAGTTGTCACTCCATGGTTCCACCTAAATGCAGAAGATAAAATTAACGGTAGTACTAGGTTAAAATTTTTAGCAATTTGACTGATAAGTTAGAGACGAGTTTGGGTGTCGTTAAACGTAGGAGCTATCGTTATTTGTCAGCATTACATCCTGGGACTCGCGTGGTTCTTCCACGTACAGTCGGTATATCAAGTGGCCTTTCACGTACCTTTGAGGTATATAGAAAGGTACTTCACGTACTCGATTGTATATCGGAAGGCCCCTTGTGTACGGTTATGCATTAGACAACACTACTACTGATCTGAGCTCCCATGTACCTTGCGTATATCAGGAGACCCTTTTAGGAATCCTCAAACCATCTGAGTTATCCTTTTGGCCTGTCCTGTGAGGTTCCTGACTCTGATCCACTCCTTTCATATGTTTGCTTGTTTCTTTTAGTTTGAGTAGTACTTGCTTGTGTGTGGTAGTTAGTGGGTTATTAGAGAGTTTAGAGATGGAATCCTCATCTGGGACTACCAATCAAGAGATCCCTTTCCAAGGTGTACCTTTTGTATTCCCTCCAAGTGAAGGTATTGGTCCTCCCTTTATTGCCACTCTAAATCTTCCTGGATTAACTATAGGATTACCGGTCTGGCTGTTTAATCCAGTAATTCCTGTTACACCTAATGTCTCAAATGTCACCTCTCCTCCAGGAGAGGATCGACCTCAACATAATCCTGCTCCTTCTTCGCTGGTTGTGGCTTCATCTCTTTCTTCTTCTTCGCTTGACCAAATCTCTATGGTAAGTAGTCATGTGGGTAAGAAGAAGAAGAAAGGGAAGAGTAAGAAGAAGAAGGATACGAAAGAGAAAAAGCAGCAACCATCTGCCCTTGATGGTGCTCATTCTAAGAGAACAACTGGAAAACCCAAGTTCCCTTGTAAGCTTTGCAAGGGGGACCACCTTCTTAAGGAGTGTCCCAGTCTCTCCCGTGTACAAGAAGAGTGGTCTAAAAGGTCCAAACCATCTGTGTCATCAACCTCTGATCATCATGTTGACGATACTCCCTCAACTAGTGGCCCATTGGTAAAAGGTCATAAGGGTAAAGTCTTGTATCCTTGTTTGATATGCAAGGCTATGCATCGTACTTTTCTTTGTCCAAGCATGGATGAAGCTTCGCGTTGGTTGGAAAATAGTATTGATCATCAACAGGTGATTCCAACAAGTGATAGTAAGTTATCCCTTGATCCCCCACTGGTTGACCGAGTGGTTGATTCAGATTTATCTGTGATCGATCCCACTCTTCCTTTGGAGAGTGAAGTTAAAGTGGTCGAGTCAGTGTCATTTCCACCCGATCCCGCTCTTTCATCAGAGAGTGTTAAGACTGAAGTAGTCTCTTTGACCAAATCTTCGTCTTGTTCTTCTCTTCCAGTAGAGAATGAACTGAAACCTGCCAAAGTTGTTATGCTTTGTTCTAATTGTTCTCGACAAGAGGAAATTTTGTCTGTTTCGACAGAACCCTCTCCAAGTAGTGAGGTTATTTCCTTTGACTGGAGTAATTTAACAGAGTCTCGTCTTCATTTGAGTGTTCCTTTCCAGATAGTTGTGAATGTTACTGCTAGGTGGATACTTTGCACTATTGTTGACGAAGGGGCTTCTGTTAGTATTCTATCCTCAACTGCTTGGAAAGCTTTAGGTTCTCCTTAGCTTGTGCCAGCCACCGATCAGATACTGGATTTTAATCACAGACCTACTACACCTTTAGGGACCCTTCCTTGTTTTCCTATTACATTAAGAGGGAAAACTGTCTACATTGATGTTATGGTGGTCCAAGGTCCTTTAGATTTCAATTTTCTCCTTGGACGTGATTATGTTTACACCATGAAAGCCATAGTGTCCACACTCTTTAGAGTTATGCATTTTCCCCATGATTGGAAGATTGTGACCATTGATCAACTTTCCTTTGTTACACTCGACCATCGTATTACTCCTAGTAATCAGATTGCCCTAAATGTGCCGCATGTTCTTGTGGTTCCTTCTCCTTCTTCTAGTTAGCTTCTTCCCATCATAGGTAAAATGGGGGGCATGGATCTAGTCTATGGACATCATAATGGAGCTAAGCTGCTATATTTTAAGTAATGGGGGCAACCTACCAACCTATGGATATCATGTTTGGTAGGAGCAGGTTTTAGAGCATAGTTTACACTTTTGGTTTCAAGCTCATTAAAAAATAAAACCACTCCTTAAGCATAGTTTACGCTTTTGGTTTCAAGATTGCATAAAAATGAAACCATGTCTAGAGCATAGTTTACTTTTGGTTTCAAGCTCATTAAAAAATAAAACCACTCCTTAAGCATAGTTTACGCTTTTGGTTTCAAGCTTGCATAAAAACGAAACCATGGTCTGAGCAAAGTTCCCATTCTATGTCAAGCTCGTTAAAAAATGAAATAGCACCCAACCATCATGTCAGGTTCTGACCATCATGTCAATTTTTCTTGAGCAAAGTTCCCATTCTATGTCAAGCTCATTAAAAAATGAAATGGATCTCCTCAATCATAGTTTACCTTTTGGTTTTAAGCTTGCATAAAAATGAAATCATTCTTGAGCATAGTTCATTTTCTATTTCAAGCTCGTTAAAAAATGAAGTAGGTTTACTTAAGCATAGTTTACCTTTTGGTTTCAAGCTTGCATAAAAATGAAATCATGTTCCAAGCATAGTTACCTTCTGTTTCAAGCTTGTGTAAAAATGAAACAGATCCACTTCCCTTGAGTCAAGTCTTCACTTTAGTGTTAGAACTTGAACCTTCTTTTCCCTTTCCCGATTCTTGTTCTTCCTACCCCCTGGTGAACATTTTCACATTAGTAACCAGGTTTTTAGGTTGGGTATGGAAGAAGAATTGACATTAAATGAAACGAGGCTTGGGGGAATGTCGAGCCGCTAGCAACCATATTAGGGGTAGGCTTCACTAGCAATCATGCTGGGGGCAATATTCCAACCTCTGTGTAGCATGTTAATGGGATTTTTCAAGCATAGTTTACCCATTGGTTTCAAGCTTGCGTAAAAATGAAACCAATCCCTGAGCATTCTTTTAACTGATTTTCGAGCTCGTTAAAAATAGTAAGATGGTGTTGAGCTTACTTTTCATTTTTCGTGCTCTGGTTAAAACATGAAAAGTGGTTTGAGCTTAGTTTATTAATTTTTCTTGCTCTGGATTCAAACATGAAAAAGGGTTAATGGAGTCTCCTTTAAGCTCTTTTCAGACTCTGTAAATATGAAAAGATCGTCGAGCGATCTTGTCTTCTTCACGCTCATTAAAGTATTTGAAGAGTCATCTGTCTGACGGTAGGTTATCTCTTTCTCGATTCGGATAGGACTATTTACGAGAAAGGAACACTCCAGCCAATCATGATTGGAAGAGTTCTCTAAGGTATGATTTTACACTTGTTTAGGCCTTAGAGACTAAATCATATGAAAAAGGACCCCCATGGATTTTTCTTCTGTATTAGTCCAGACTCTCTAAACATGAACGATACCGAGTTTTCTTTCAGTGGACTCATTAAATTAAACATTGAGAGACCCGTTTTGGGAACGGACCCCTCCTCTCTTAGGTTCATAAAACATATGAGACTAAACTTCTCTTCTGACAAGCTATATCGAGTGTTTGTTACCCTCTTTGAACTCGTAAAACCGAAAAGAGGCACTCATCGATCATGATGGGGAAAATGGGAAGGGAATCATTTTGTAAATAATGGCAGTTGTTTGTCGTTACCTTTGAACATGGCACTTGTCTGCACAATCATGTCAGTCAATTGGGTATTCAATTGATCTCTCTGACGATCCACTTTCATGAGTCATGCCAATCCTTTGATTCTTTCAAAAGAATGCATTGTCCACTATCGCATTGTGTATCTGTCCTGTCTAGTCATGCTTCCAAGTCATTTTGTCGTGCCACCCAATGTTCAAAGGGGATCTGAAGAATTTTTACCTCTGCATTCTACACAGTCTTTGTGTCAGTATCTTTGAGTCAGTCATATGGTTACTGCATTCACATCATTCCAGAACTATGTTCCAAGTTTCGTGTCATCGATGTGGGACTCATCATGGCCCTCCTTCGACGAGACTATTCCCATCGACATATGCTCATCATTCAGGAAATAGTCTTAGAAACAATATTTAGTACCTTGAGATCTGTATGCCTTAATGACAGATTCTCTCTCTCTTGACATAGGTTCACATCATTGACCTTTGATCGATAGAATCGACTGGGTGTTCGACATCAGGACATTTATTCGCACCCAGTATATTGTACTAGGGTACCTTGGGAATCATTGACATTAATGGTGATCTCCCTCGCACTTGTTAACGGTTCACATCATTGGCCGGTAATCAAGTGGTTTCTACCATGTTCGACTTCAGATCATTGTAATCACATGGATAGAATCCTACTTTGTGGAAGACGAGACGAAGACCCTGAGCATTTGTTTAAAAGCGCTCATACTTTTTCCCCAGGTTGCGATGGATTTTTGTATATCTAGCATGGATCCACATTTGTATGATCATGTCTATGCTCATATTTGCATCTTTATGACATAGATCTACATTGTATGTCTGGTAGCTATGTCCAAGTTTTAGTTCTCTATCACATGGATCTACACTGTATTTCAGTAGCCATGCTTGTTTATTCCACTCATGGATCTTCCTTGTATTGGTATGCAGCTATGAGTTTGGTTACTTGTGTCTATGAGTCAACATACTAATGTACTACAGATGCCTACTTGACTGCATACTCCGATCGAGCCGACATTTTCATTTCCTGGTGACGACTTGTTCTCAAAGCTCTCGTTTATCGTATCACTCTAAGACTCATGCTTTGGGGGGCATCCTGTTATACCAAAATCCTGTCACCATCATGTGATAAGACATTTGACATACCTACTTTCCTTGAATCCCAGCTTCTGGAGTGGAAACTAAATGGTTTTTCATCAATATGTCATACAAATTCCCAGCACCGCGCATGCCCCTTTATCCAAGAACGGTACCCCTGCTCGCACCGCCTTTCATCGGTTTTCCACAAGCGCTGCCACCGCCCATTTCCCTTGGTCCATAGGCGGTTATTACCAGAACCACTTTGTCATAGAAGGAGAAGTGCGGTACCCTGGGTAAAAAGGGAAAAAGAGAAGTTTCTCGAGGCTTCTAGATGATAAGCCTTGTGTACTACCTTATCCCTACTGTTGTGGGTTGGTTGAGCTCGAGATCCCTCATCCTAGGATCTTAGAGGCCACCTCACCCACTAATTTCTCAACCATATTTATCCATTAAAGCCCTATAAATATGAGCTCATAGCCATGGTTGAGAGGGGATAACATTGAAGGTATTGTTATGCTGTTGGACTAATTCTTGGCCTAAGATCATTTGGAGAGAGCATAGAGAGCTAGAGTCGGAGCTTTTGGGGATGAAGAGCTGGTTTCATGGAGATGCATGTCAACACTAAGGCTTGGTTGTAAACTTCTTCATATTTCTAATGCAAGTTGATTTTCTGTCCCATATATATTGTTGATGTTTGATTTCAGATATATATTTCTAGATTCCTTAGTCATTAGCATAGATTAGTAGATCATATTCTGGTTGCTTTGATCTATTTTGTGTTGAGATTGATTGCAACTACATAGGTGTACTATCAAAGCCTTGTATTCCAGATATATATGGTGTCTAGGGAGAGTTATCGGCCCTTGTTATCTATTTGTTCTGGATTTGAACCATTTAGACCAGCGGTACACCTTGCTGTCCGCAGGAGGTGAAATATTCCGGTTAACAATGTGGCATGGGACCTATATTGTCAATCGTAATTTAGAGAAAGGAGCATATGAATTGGTTGATTATGATGGGATCCATTTGGGAGAGCCCCGAAACGGGCTCTACCTCAAAAGATACTATGCCTAGGCCATCTAGCATACGATATTTGTAAATATTGTTTATAGTTTGCTGTGTGTCTTAAGCTTTGAGAGGTGTGTCTTTTGTGTGATTTAAAATGTGTTTTATAAAACCCTACTTATGCATGTCTTTTGTCTGATGGATAGATGACTTCCTTCATTGGTTTTGCTGATGGTGAGTTGGTGAGTTCAGGGGTGTTCTTTTAGGTCCTTCCACCAATAATTTAGCGGAATATCAAGCCATGGTTGCATTGTTGACGCAAGCCCTAGCTTTTGATGTAAAGGAAATTAGGGTTTATCTAGACTCTAAACTGGTTGTCCAACAACTTAATCGAGTCTACACCATTAGAAATCTCGTGCTTCTTCATACTTTTTGATGAGTTAGGTTTTTAGAGAGGTCTTTTGAGCAAGTTACGTATCATCACATTTCGAGACATTTAAATGTTGTAGCAGATTCCCTAGATAACTATGTCTTAGATTGGCATATTGCTCATACTTAAAAGTCCATTTGAAACATAAAAACACATGTAAATTAATAAGTGGAAAAATCATCCCACACATCACATTTTTCCACACACAACTGTAAATATAAAAAATTTGTAGCACCAAGATACAAAATTTGGGCTGAAGCATCTCTAACTTTCAGTGCCCGTTCAGGACCATAAAAAGTTCAAAGTACAAATACATAGGGGAAAATATGAAGCTTCAGAGCTTTCAGTAATACATAGCCAAAAAGTGAAGATCAAGGAAGACTAATCCTCATGATGCTCATGGTAGCATGCAATGGCCTGGGCCACTTGGTGGAGAAGCCTAGAGAATCGTCCAGAGACACCTGCAGTATGGCCCTGATAACGCCTAGGTACCTCGTCAGTAGTCATGTCAGGAATACCCATAGTCAAGTGTTGTAGGTTCTCCTCGAGATCTCTGAGCTCTTCTTCAGCTATGGTATAGAATCATATCCCTTGTACCTACTCGCCTATCAATAGGTGACATCCTAACTGGACGAAAAGATCCAATGTTTGCATGAAAAAACATTTTTTATCTCAGTACTACAGAAAATAAAAATGAAATAAATATAAAATTTCAAAAAACATAAGTGGATAATGTCTTCTTACCTCGGTCATCCCACACTTCCCCCTCATGTAAGACTAGATCTGAGTCATTTCGGAAGTCGCCCCCCTCATAAGCATAGTCCTCCACCATAAGTAATTGGTTTCTAAACCAACGAAAGAAGCCAGAACCGTAAGTGACTTTAGGTCCTCCACCTCCAAGGTGAGGCATGGCTATCACCCATGCAAGCATCCTCGGATCCTTAGAATCAAGTCTGGTAATGGTCAGCTGGGGACTCATGTGAGGTACCTGCTGTAAGATAAAGGACACTACCACTACTCCATAACCAAACTATTTCAGCTTTCCTCTTTTGCATTTGTTTAGTTTATTCTTCAGACACACCAGCATGCCTTCACATTAGTTGAAGACAATAGGCTCCATGCACTGCAAAGCATATAGCATATGTGATCTACTGGTAAGGTGATCAGCCCTAGTACCTGCCACCTTGCTGATAGTATACATTACTATCCTCAAGGGGAGATCCACTAGAGACTTGATTTGTATCTTGCCTAATTGGGACTCTATACCTAGTGACCAATGCTGATCAATAATATCATCCAAGGAGCCTTCTCCCCCTCGTGCTCCAGATAGAACTACAGGGATTCCCCGTATAGACAAACCGGTCAGAAAATAAATATCCTCGATCTCTATAGGTAGGATATGGACTCCTACCACAAAATTCTCCTGGTCGGGATCCCACATGTCTATGATGTATTCTAGAAGTTAGACATGTGCTTTCATTCCAGGTATCCAGAAATACTTAAGAAGCCCGCAGTTCCATAAAGCCTTGATGGTGGCTGGATCATCTGCAAGCTGGTTGTCTCGAACTTCATGCTCCCGTTCCTTCCAAATTACCATGGTATACGTGTAACATGCCAATTTTGTAGTCATAAAATATGTCATGGTTAAAAGGAAGAAAAATAAATAAAATGATAAATTACAAAGCAAGAAGGAAAATATGAAAAATTATTTTTTTAGATGGTTAGGGTTTTTATTTTTTCTTCTCTTTCCCCATGCAGTGCTGTTTGCCTTCGCGCACAGAGCACTGCGGCACTTCTGCCTGTGGTGTGCAGAGCGTCAGGTGCCTGTTTGCTGTGGATAGAGCGCCTACGACGCTTCCATCCTAGCTTGACAGAGTGTCATCAGGGGCGTTGACCGACGACCAAAAACCTTAAAAAGAAGAAAATTTTTCCTTCTAATGTGGTTCGAAACTCCTGTTGGGACGGTTAATCCTCTATCTTATCATTGCCAAAGGAGAATCTATCATCTATATTTCTTTTTAACCATAAAAAAGTTTTAGGAACTTGAATTTAAACAATGCAAAAGAAGCAAAATGAAAATTATTGAACATGGAAAGTGAAAAGGATCAAATGCTTACCTCTTCTATGGAGAATGAAGCAGCAATGATGTGGAATAGCCTTTCCAAATCACTGGAAGAACTCTTGCTATCAAATCCAAACTTCCAAAACTCACCAAATGGTAAAAAACAAGTGGTAAAAATAACTTACCTACCCTTTCTATTTATAGAATATTTGGAGTTTTAAAAAATGCATTGTAATTTATTTAATTTTGAAATCCAAATTATTTTGGTAAAAGTGGGTTTTTATATTTTACTTTCTATAGTTTTGAAAAAATGGGTTTTAATGGTGTTTTTTGAGTTTTTTATAGTGAATATTGGGTCATTGTTATGATTTAATCTATTTTTGTCTTTTTCGAGCTTAGAGAAGAACTGAAAAACTACTAAGAGTCATTTACACTTTTTACATGCTCATTAAAATCCCAGTAGAAATATGTCAAGTATAGTTTTTCACTTTTTTAGACTCGTAAAAAGTGGATTATGAAAAAGGAACCTAGTTCAGGAGTTATATTTAATCTCTTTTCAGTCTCTTCAAAACACAAAAATATTGCCAAGCAAACTTGTTGCGTTCATGATTGTAAAAGAATCAGAACGCTCGACTAGTTGGAGGTAGGTTATCTCCTTTTCGGACCGACTGGCCTTATTTACAAAAAAGGACCTTTTGGAGTCTTCTTAGTCATTTCAAACTCTCTAAACATGAAACGAAAAATGAGTTTTCTTTCATCGGAATCGTAAAATTACATGATGAAAGACCCTATTTGGGAACAAACCCCTCCATTCTCAGGTTTGTCAAAAATATGAGAATGGACTCATCGCTTGATGAGCTTGAACGAGTGTTTGTTACCCTCTTTAGACTCGTAAAAATGAAAAGAGGCACTCACCTTTCGAGGTGGGAAAATAAAGGAAAGGGGAATGGTTTTCATTTGTTTATATGGTAGTACTCTACATTCCACCTTTGAACATGGCACATGTCTGCATTTGCATATCTAAACAGTTGGTTTTTTCAGCTTGTCTCCGAGTCGATCCACTTTTGTGAGTCACCTGACTCCTTTGAGTCAATCCAAAGAATGATTTGTCAAATTCCTTGAATTACACCTAGTTCTATTCTCGTTTAAGTCAAATATTACAAGTCATGTGTCATGTTGTCAAATTGTTAAAAGGATGTCTCTCCTAGAATCATAACTCATCAGTAACTTCACTTGTCCTTAAGAGTCAGTCATTGTCTGAGTAAGTCCATGACTTCAAATCAAAATTTGTTCCTAGTTTCATGTCACTGATGTGGGAATCATCATGGACCTCCTGTGACAAGTCTATTCCTGTCGACTTTAGATCATTATCCAGGAATTAGACATGGAAATCTAGATAGTACCTTGGGACTGCATGCCTCAATGGAAGGTTACCTCACTTTCGACATGAGTTTACATCATTGACTCTTGATTGAAATATCTCATCGAGTGTTCGAATTCAACTTTCAAGTCCTTTATTCACATTTGATGGTATGTACTGAGATACCTTGGGGATCATTGAAATCAATGATGATTACCCTCACACTTGTTAACAATTTACATTATTGACTAGTAATCAAGTGGTTTCTACCATGTTTGACATCAAGACATTGTAATCACATGGTTAGTTTCATATCTGTTGGGCATCGAGATGAAGACCCTCAGTGGTTAGGATTTCTCATCATCATTGCCTATGCTCACGTTGCATTTGGAGATCATTTACAGTCATGACACAGATCCACATTGTATGTTTGGTGGCTGTGTTCTATATCTGAGATTGAGAGGCATAGATCTACTTTGTATATCTCGTAGCTATGTCCTACTTCATGTAGCAGTTATTCATAAATCTACAGTGTATCATTAGTAGCCATGACATGGTCATCATCATAGATCTGCAGTGTATTGGTCTGCAACTATGATTGGGTTGGATAAAGTTAGTTATTGGTCCTATATGTGTCTATCTCTCTTTTCCTTTGTATCAGATGAAAAACCTACAAAGTATTTCACCTATCACTTTATTTTAGCTTCATACTTTGGGGGGAATTCTATTGCATCTGGAAATCTCACATTGCTTAGCAGCCTCCATGAGAATTTCACTTTTCCCTTTAACCTCCCAGAAATCTTGGCATGAGTTACCTTGGTCACTTTTTTCCTTGACCTAGAGGGGGTGACGCTTTTTGGTGTTTTGCACAGAGCGTCACTGATGCCTGACTCAGTTGAGAAAAAGGCATCGTTTTTCCTCTTCTTTGGAAAAAACCCTAGGTCGATGCTCTTGACAGTTCTACTAAAAGCGTCGGTGGGCAGTAAAAAGGAAAAAATAGATGTTTCTATAAGGTTCCGTACGAAATCCTTTGTGGAATTAGTTCCTATATGCCTGGGAGAGGTGGCATTCACCTCCCTCACCTATTGGGATCTCATTCTACCCTTTCTCCAAGTCATCTCATGGGTTCTAGGCCTATAAATGGAGCTTTCATGAGGAAAGTAAGGGAGGCCAGAAAAAGAATCGTTATGCTGCTAGTTTGAAGTCTGAATCGGAGGAAAAGTAGAGGTAGCTTGTGTTTGGAGGGGTATTCATAGTCATAGGAGATTGTAGACATTCTCGACTGAGACAGAAGCCATCAACATCAAGGCTTTTGGTTGTACTTCTTTCTCATCCATATATTAATACAAACAAATTTCCCTTTCCTATATTTGATTGTAGTGTTTGTAATTAAATATTATTGGATTCCTTGATCACCGATATGAATAGTCAATTATCATGATGCTCTCATCCGTTTTGTGATCTATTTTGCAGATATTGGACCGTTGCAAGGACTTTCTGGAGAGAAGACAAGTAGATCCAAGGTTGAGGTATAATGTGTTTTATGTTAATTGATTTGATTATTCAAGGAAAGTTTATGTTGCTGTGAATTTTTGTTCTGTAGTTGTGGTTTACATTGCAGAGGAACAAGCAGTGTCAGAACTAGTTGAGAATTCCTGATAAAAAAATTGGTGACTCTGCTGGGGATCTAGCCTAATCCAGTCAAATCTAGGGAAGATCCCTTCAGATTTGGTGCAGATCCAGTCAGATATACAAACTTCGGTAACCATTCCATCTGTGAAGGTTATTTCTCTCTCCTTTCAATTGTTTCAGTTAACAAGGTGAGTTATCCATCTGATGCTTCTGATATTTTGCCTTTGTTCTGAGTAAGTTTTTGCACTTTTTTAGTCAGCTCAATCTTTCTAGTTCCTCCTGCAGGCTTTTAGCCTTTTCATTCCACTGTTCCGAGGCTCTTTTCCCTTTGGCTGAGAGAGCGTTGGTTCATCCTAGGGCACCTTTTCTCTTCTTGACCAAAGCACCAACACCGCCTTCTCCTTTGCTTGACAGAGCGTTGACGATGCCTTTGTGCAGAAATCTAGGAGCGCTGTAGCAGCCTGGGACGCCCTGGTGCAGTGCCCTGCAACGTGCCAAGGTAGGTCTTCAAAAACTACATGTTTACAAATTTTCTGTTCAAAATTTTAATTTGTCCTGTCCTCTAATATTTTTCAGTTTGGTCTGCTTGATCGTTTGCTCTTTGATTTACTAGTTTTGGTGAGTCTGATTCTTTGTTTGAGCTCAGATCCAAATTTTTTTATTTTTTGCGTTGTCATAGACGAAAGTGAAAACATAGTTCAGCTTTGGTTTTTAGTGAAGTATCTGAAAATTTTCTTTTGAAAAGAGAACCTATAGCCTCTTCCTAGAATATTAGTTTCCTTTGAAAAATACTGCTTTGTGTGCCGCATATTTTCTAGAAAAATACAAAAATAATCATATTACTTTCCTCTTGTTTATGCTTGAGAAGATTGTTTGTTTTCTATTTGCATGTGCGATTCATAAGGATAGGTCTTTTTGACATTGTAGCAAAAATTAGTTTTGCATGCCCGTTAGAGGCTTAGTTTTCTTTCTTGCATTTTCAGAAACTTTAGAGTGCTTGTTTGAAAGAGTTTTTTGTGTTTGAAAATACTTTCTTTACATTTTTCCTGGATCTTGTTTTGATTGCTGAAATTAGCTTTTTTTTTTAGTATATGGTTGAAAATAAAAATGTTTCTTCCTTACCTTGGTTAGTTCTCATCGAAGTCAAAAAGTGCATTTACATTTAGATTAATTTGCATTATTGGAGACAACATTCCACAAAAATTCACCTAATCGTCCAGATAAAATTAACGGTAGCTTTAGGTCTAAAATTGTATTGAAAGTTGAGTGATAGGTTAGTGATGTGTTCAGGCGTCGTTAAGCATAGGAGCTATCGTTATTTGTCTAACTACATCCCGGGACTTGCGTTGTTCTTCCACGTACCATCAGTATATCAAACAGCCTTTCATGTACCCTTGAGGTATATAGAAAGGTACTTCACGTGCTTGATTGTATATCGAAAGGACCCTTGGAACGATTGTGCATTAGACAACACTACTACCAATTTGAGCTCCCACGTACCTTGCGTATATCAGAATACCCCACTAGGATACCCTAACCATCTGAGAAAATCCTTTTGGTCATCTTGTGTGGAGAAATACACCGAAAGAAACATTCGAGGAGACTACTACGCACGTACCCCTGAGGTATATCGCGAGTTGCACCTACTTGACAATCCTGGTGAGAGACCGGCTATTCTGAACCCATCCTATCACTTAAGTCTTCTTGTGACCTTTAGCTCTACGTAGGTTTTACTTGTGTGCTTTTACTCCCTTTTTGACCTAGATTAGGTAACTTCTACCACCACCATGGCTGAGCAACTTATGATACGTCAATCTCGTAGATTGCAGGGTTTACCTCCTGACTCTCCTCCTACTGTGGAAGGAAAAGAAGGGGTAACCATGGAACAACCAACTTCTACTAATGTTCCTGTAGGAATGACCTTAGCTAGTGAAACCAGATAATATTTCATTGTTTACACAAATCCTTTGCTTTAATTGCCTCCTGCAGCTGATGCTTCTGTACATCTGCTGTTGGAAGGCCATGTTGATACTCCTGATCCACCAGATTATGGCCCAGATGCTCCTTTTTGGAGGACTTCTATGGGCCAAGCTATTGCTGAATCCCGGGTTATTAGACCTTCACTAGGGAACCCAGGCTTTGGGAGAGGAGGAACATAAAAGAATTAATGCATCTCTTGATCGAGCTCATAAATTTTCAGAGAGAGTAGAAAGAATCATTCCTCCACCTGTGTCTCATCATGAAGCTGTATCAGCTTGTTCACCCTGTAATACAGACCCTTGGCCTTTAGCTGAAATTAAAACTTCTTTTGATGGTCATCCAACCTATGGTGAGAATTCTCACAACCCATGGCCTGAAGGATATCATTCACTTACTCAATTGATAGGTCCTATTGAAGAAGTTCCATTTCAAGGTTATCCAATCCCACATCACAACCCTACAGTTTCACATCTTGGAGCCATTACTAGACCTTCCATACCTGTCATGGTTGGGGGCCAATCCTCAAATCAAGCAATGTCAGTAAATTCTCACACCAGGGGCAACCCCCGCTGCACGCTACTTCATATGTTAGTGTAATTATTGCTAGTTCATGACAAGTTGCAGCTGTAGCACATCCTGTAGTCGTTATCCCTCCTACCAATAACAATGTTGTACCCCCCCTCTCTAGTATAAGCCAACCCTTAGGGGAAAAAATTGTCAATAATATAGCTTCTTGGGGATATACTTATCCAGGAACTCAACCACCTATGGTTAATCAAGTTTACCAACAACCACCGCTGGTGGCTATTTATCCTAGAATGCCCTACCTTGGGAATTCTTTTGTACCTTGGGGACAACCAAATTGGTCAAATGTCCTGTCCTATGTAGGAAATTTTGTTAATACCACTGGAGGCTATGATGGACCACTACCCGGAGGACCACCATGAGGACCTGGAGTACCTGGTGGACCCGAAGGACCTGGAGGTCCTGGAGGAGCATTTGGAGGACCACCACCCGGAGTCACACCACCACCACCTGGAGGTGGAGGACCACCGCTTGGAGGACCACCACCACGACCACCTGGAGGTGGAGGACCACCGCTTGGAGGACCACCACCACGACCACCTGGAGGAACACCACCACCACCGCCACCTCCAGGAGGACCCCGTCCCCCTGGTGGCCCACCTCCCTATTGAAATTTTGGAAATCAAGAACCTTTTCAACAAGCTTCAGGGGCATCATCCATACCCATCTATCAATCTACATATGGTCTTACTAGTCATCAAATTCCATATCAGTACTACTAGTATCTATAACCAAATCAACAACTACTATTTCTGGTTACTTTAGATATTCCAGACTTGTCAAGATTTATAAATGACCCAATCCATCATGAGCCCTCTTTGCCTGCCATTGGTGTAAAGCTGCCTTTAGATATACCCAAGTTTGATGGTAAACCTGGTGAAGATCCAAAAAACCATGTGATGACATTTCACTTATGGTGTTCATCCAATTCTTTGATGGACTGTTCAATCTGTCTATGCATTTTTCAAATAACCCTCACTGATATTGCCTCAAAGTGGTACATCGAGTTATCACAACACTCTTTTTGGGATTCTAATGCCATAGCAATGGCCTTTTTAACACACTTTCAATTTCCAATACGATATGAAACAAGTACTGACCTACTCACCTCGCTTTGAAAAACCACATCCACTCACATCTCAGATCATATCCATGAATGGAGAAGAAGACGAAGATTGATTAAGTCCCCTATTCCTAATTAGTTTCTCACTGATTGGTTTAAAAAGTATTTACTTCCACCTATTGCTAGAGATGTTTCCATGGGATGCGCTATTACTGAGGAGCAAGCTATCATCCGTGCTCAGTACTTAGACTTGGTCTATTCCCAGTCATGTACTTTGTATGATCTAATTCCCCATGCTCCTCGACCTACGAAAGATCCAGCAAGACTTGCAAATGAAACCCCTGCTGATGGAATACTTGGTTCAGTTCAAACACAAACAATGACAAAATATTCTAAAAAACAAAATCAAATTGCCGCTCCATCCAATCAACAAGCACCACCTGCCAAAACTGCACCCTCTCCTGTTGCTCCCGTTGAAGTAAACACGATCCAATCAACTAAATCTTCAGGAGAAAAGAAAAAAGGAAAAAATAAATCTAAAAAATCTAATAATCAACAAGAAGGAAATAAAACACAAAATCCAGATGCTGATTCAAAATGTAAGAGAAAGGTAAAGTATCCTTGTTTAATCTATGGAGGTGAGCATTTTACAAAAGAATGTCCTCGCCGTGAGGAATTTATTAAGTTTTTGAAAGCTTCACCCACCCCAGCAGTTTTGAAAGATCCTTTCCCTTACCAACAATAGTTAATTGATCATAAGTCCTTGAATGAAACTTCTTCATCCACTAATGAAGTTCACATGATGTCTAGTGAAATGGTGAACTTGAATACAAGATCAAAAGGTTATGACCCTCTTCCAGAAAAGAAACCTGATGATGTTCCACCCAAAAAACCCTTAGTTTCCACGCCACCTCCTAATAATGGTCTTCACATTGAAAAACCCATTCCATAAGCAATTTTTCGCCCACCAAAGGGTACTCTACGTAAGTCCATAATTGATCCTAACGCTCGTGCTGCCCAATATTATAACATTGTTGATATTTTTCTCAAGCACCTTGCGCTATGTCAGCTTTAGAAGTACTTCAAACCTGTCCAACTCAATGGAAAAACTTGCTTACTTCCCTTGGAGCTATGGATCCTGAGAATAGTATGATCATCACTTTCAAACTAGATGATTACAAGTTGAAGCTCTCACATCAGTTAGCTTTTCAGATTGCTACCAAGATTGCTGGAAATACTATCCATCGTACCGTTTTGGACGAGGGTGCCTCTACATCAGTTATGTCGTTATCTTGCTAGAGAGCCACTGGTTCTCGAGAGATCAACCGTTCACCTACATGGTCACGAATTTAAACCCTATGGATTACTACCTGCCATTCATGTTGAACTAGGCGGAAAATCAGTCTTTATTCACATTGAAGTCATCGACGCTCCTTTGGATTACAACTTACTCCTAGGTCGTAACTGGTTCTATGCTATGCAAGCTGTAGCATCAACCATTTTTTGGATCGTCTAGTTCCCATTCCAAGGAAATATTGTTAATGTTGACTAGTTAGATTTCATCACACCTAGTGCCATTACAAATGATGCAAATAGTGTTTCACTCCTGAATACCCCACAGTATAAGGACATTGGAGTAGGCCTTATAAAAGACTCTTCACTAATGGGATTCTTTCCTTCATCTGCTCCTCCTTCTGCTTCACACATTGCATCCATTAACATGATTTCTACCTCTCATGCAGACAAAGGAAAAGCAATTGCTGATGAATCAACATCCTTTTCCCCTTTCAAAGAGATTTACAATGAAATCCAAGCTACCAGTGAACCCACCATCAATGACCATTTGTTGGTGGCCTTAGACCATTATCACATGCCATATTGGCTCGAAAACCCCTCCCCATCTCTGTATTATCTTTCACACACACTTCCTATAGACGAGTCTATTATGGAAGTTATGTCATTAGACGAGATTCCTTGGGAAGATTATCATCACCAATCTTCTTTCCTTCCACCTTGCCATATGGTAGAAGACATTTTCACCTCCACAGTTTCATCTGATATAGTCCTCCATCCTCAGTCTCTGATCCTCACTCGTAGTGTCGATTCTGAAGGAAATTTTGGTAACATTACCAAAACTATGCCTGTGGACATATTGGTGAAACCAAGTATTTCCAAGAACATTTTTATAGGACTGAACTCTTCACCTAAAGAGGTTCAAACATACGCAACACTTTTCAAGGAGTTTAGAGATGTCTTTGCATGGACATATGAAGAAATGCTAGGGATTGATCCCTCTATTGTTGTTCATGAGATAAAAACTTATCCTGATGCCAAGCCTGTTCGTCAGAAACTACAACAGGTTCATCCAAGAAAAGAAGCGGCTATTAAAGAAGAAGTTGAGAAACTTCTGAAGGCTAGTTTCATTTACCCCGTACCACTAACTGAATGGGTGTCCAACATAGTCCTTGTGAATAAAAAATAGGGTACTATTAGGGTTTGTATCAATTTTAGGGATTTGAACTGCGCTTGTCCAAAAGACAACTTTCCCACTCCATATATCGATCAAATAATCGATAACTGCGCTAGAAGCATTATTTTTTCCTTTATGGATGCTTTTTCTAGCTATAATCATATTAAGATTCTCCTGTTAGAGCAAAACAAGATGAAATCCATTTTACCTTGGGGGAATTTTGATTATCGTAAACTACCTTTCGGTTTAAAGAATGCTGGCGCAACATTGCAACGTGCCATGTCATATGCTTTTCATGACATTAAAAATGTTGTGGAACCTGTTGTATAGGAATAAACACCTTATAAACGAAGGTCTGGGGTTACCAATATACTCTTAAAACTTGTAGGCAATCAACTTTAAAGTACAGAAAGGAAACAAGAAGATAGGATAGACTCACCCGATTCACGACGGTTGATCCTAGCTTTGTCTTCTTCCGTTCTACTTCTCCCCCAAAGCTTTCAGGGATGTTTCTCCTTCACCTGTAAAGAGCAAATCCTCCAAGTGCAAGCTTATACATGTATATAGGACATGTTAGATAAACAATATATAGAGTGCTTAATCATAAATATTCATCAAACCATAATACATGAAATACATTCAAGACACATTTGGAATAAGGATTCTCTTTATTAACAATAGTGAATGAGTTAAGGTTACAACCCAACGCTTGAAACAAGGACTCCTCTGCAACCAAAGGATTCTAAGTTCTGCTACTCCAAATACTTCTGAAAAGACACCACCAGCATAACTTTTCTCTCCAAGTATGATTCATTAATACCCTCCCCAATGCCTTTATTTATACTTATTGAAATAAGGCAGTTTCGAGGGTTGAGGAGGTTGAGACAGTTAAGATGGTTATAGTTAAGGGATTAACAAATCTCAAATAATCACGATTTATTATTTTTAATGTCAAAGGAAAGCGTACATGAGTATTGATACTGGCAACCCACGTATGACATGCGAGTTTCTCTAAGGGAAACCCGCGTACAGATCTGTACACGGGTTTCAATGACAAATACTCGCGTACAGCACACGACATGCTGTAGGAAAAGTCGTGTATGTACGTGGGTTGCATATAGGCAAAGGCGCGTTCATCAATTGACATATTCAAAGGTAAAAATGGCAAGTTGGATGGATAATGAATGTATTTCATAACATTCCCATATATAGTGTTTTAGGCAACCTTCAATCCATAGGCAACCTTCAATCCATAAATTTCCTTTTGTGCGCCAACATAGGAAATGTTGGCACTCGGACGGAGAAGTGCCGTTTGGGTTGATAACAAATGCCCCCTGATGTGTGAGGTCAAAGGGAAGGGATGGCCAAAATACATTATAATATTTATCTTTAGAGAACTCAGAAATCCAATGGAGCAGAGGTAGTACCTGAAACAAATACATAATAATGTCATATACAAAGTCATATCTAAGGATGCTATGTTCAATATACTAGAACAATAGCTCCTTTACAATATTTGAGTACATCATATGATACGGGTACAAGATCACATATATTACAAAGGTGGATTGAAGCCACAATATACAATAAGGATGAGTCTTCAAAGAACTGGAAGCTGTGTACATAAATGGAACATAATCTTGCACAACTTAGTCCATAGGTGAGGGACTAAGGTCTTCAATCCCAAAGAACCAGTACAATCCAAGCCATGTTAATAAATGTAGGCTAAATTCGAACATGGAAAGGATTCAACAGTTTGTCAATCAATAGGTGATAATCAACAACTGAAGCAAAGGAATTCACCAATGATAGAAGTGAATCCTGAGGTACTATCGTCAAAACTCTAGGTCTTCGTCATCAGTAAGTACTGAAATGGAACCATACTATGATAAGGAAGGCAATAGGTCCTCCAACGGATCACCAGAGTGACTAGGAACTGGGCAAAGGAAGGGAGACACAATAGATAACAGATATAACAATGATGGGATCAGGATAAAGATCAAACATTAGGTTGAGTCCTTGAACATTGAGCACGACATAGAGATGACCCAAGGCAGCTTTTAACTTATAGATAGAATAACTAGGCTTATCTGTCATGTAGGAGACATGATCATATTCCCCAGGTATAACGGACAGGAGGAGAAGTAGTAAACTCAAAGTAATAGCTGAACTGAAAGTGAACACTAAGCATGGGTATCGGAAAAAACAAAGAGTGCTATGTTCAAGGAGGACATGCTGCCACTAACTAAAAACAAGAGAAAAATTCTTCCTTACCTTCCCTGTTAAATTTTAACGAGTCCAGGAAAGTCAACTCGGATCTCTCTTCATTTTTTAACAAGCTTGAAGAGAAGAGAAAATAATGCTTGATAGTGTCACTGATTCATGGATTTAATGAGCCCGAACTAGTACATGCTCAGTTGGTGTTTTCACATTTAGAGAATCTGAAAACTCCAAAGAAGACTCCAGGGGGGTCCTTTTTCATCCAATTTAGTCTCCTGAGGCCGGAAAAGTATAAAACATACCACATAAGAACTCTCTTAACTTCCGTAGAAGAAAAGGTGAACCTTTTTTGTACTTAGTCAGGGAGGTTCGAAAAAGGTTAAATTACCACCTACCCAATGCTCCTTCTAGAACAGCATGAATAGCTTGAGTTTTACGAGTGTGAAGGAAAGCAAGATCACTCGAAAATATCCATTTGATTACGAGAAATGGGACTTACAACAATAAACTTGTTGCTTTGTTCTTAAGTGTTTAACGATCATGACAAAGACACAAAGTACACTCAAAATCTTTTTCATGTTTAGGTCTAGAGCACGAAAAAGAGAAAACTAAGCTCATACTGGGAGTTCCTTTTCCGTAAATTTAGTCCCTCGGGTCCAGAAAAGTGATAAACCTATGCCTGAGAATACTCTTCTCAATTTGAGTAGAAAAGAGAGGGATCCTTTCTCGTATTATTCCGCATGGTCCGAGAAAGAGATAACCTACCACCAATGCAGATTCCCATTCACATATTCTTAATGAGCTTGAACAGACAAGTTAACTCGGTAGTCAAGTCTCTTTTCAAGGAGTTAGACCTAGGCCTAAAGAAACTCCATAAGGGCAGGGATTCCTATAAAGGGATAGCTTTTAAAAAGAGACTAAAAAAGAAGCTCTATTTGGCGTGAAAAATAGCTAAAAGGATACCCTTGTACCTGAAACAACTGTGGCATGAGTATCAAAAGACAACATAGGTTTTAAAGGAGGATACTCATGAAAAGAAGGACCTATCCACAAAAGAACAATGGTAAAGACAAGGAACTAATGGTTTAAAATACCATAGTCCGTGGAAAAATGTTAATTGCTAAGGTTAACGTGGATGAAATATAGATGCAAAAATGCATTGGAAATGTCAAAACCACCCTATGGGAGCAAAAAACACTTTATAATGAGGAAAAACCTGTTACAAGGCAAAAAGAGATATGGTATTAGTTGAATACATTTCAAACTATAGGAAAAAACCCAGTTTTAGAAATAAAATTTCTATAAATAGTTCAAAAATTAAAACAAAGCTCACCATTTTGATTTTTAGCCATAAGAAGCAAGTTTTTACCTCTTCCTTCATTCGATCAGTGTGGACAATGTAATGGACGAAATCTGATTCCGCAAGTTGCAGGTAAGCCTACACCCTGAGCTCTTCAATTTGAACCTAGCAATTTTCAAATTTGAGACCCAATTTCATTGTTTTAAGCATCCTAAAGCATGTCACGGCGCGTATGTGGGTTCACAGTGTGAACACTCGCGTACATGCATTATGTACGTGAGTTTCCTTTAGAGACAGTCGTGTACAGTACGCGACATGTCTAACTAGATAGTCATGTGTACTGCGTGAAGGATAGAAATCTAAATTAAGGCAAAAATTTTGAAATTTTATATGAAATTGATGATTCATAATGCTTGTTTTGCTAGGTGTGAAGATGGTGTTGGAATGGAGGGAACAGGAACATGAGAATATGGACCAAGAAGGGCTCCAAAGTGCACCCACTGTACATGCTTTACAAATGAGTGGGTTGTTAAAATTCTTTTGCACATCACCCATGTGGGCCAATGTCCATTTATTGGAGTTCATGATAAACTACTAGGATCATGATTTAGGGATGTTTGACCTACAGGGTGAGACTTTGGAAATTACTTCCGAGGACATATATTTTATTTTCGTCCTATCACGACGAGGAGCACCGGTCAACTTAGAGGGCACCGACAAGGGCAGTGATCCTTTAAGTGTCCAGAACTACATTGATGTGTACTACACACCAGGTACCCAAAAAAGAGAAAGCTGTGTCCCTATTGCACATATCCGTGATTTCATACTATAGGTACGAGCACCATCGTGAGGATTGCAGGATCCTCTTCATTACATTTAGCTACATAGAACCATTGGCGGTGGATTGTACGCAAGGTGCCCTGTATGATTGTTGTTCAGGAGTTGTTCCAATTATGAGAAAACAACTCTCTGATTGCAAGAGAGGAAGGTGGAAGAACTTTGGGTATTCTAGCATATTGGTTGCCTTCTTTTTCTTTGAGAGTACCAAGGTTGAGCCCCGCCATAACCCTACCAGTCCGATCTCCACGTCAGCCAATACTGAGCAGATGGGGAGACATCTTCCTCTGTCAAGGAGGAGGAGACTCAGTGCAGAGTGTGTATGATGATGACTTCTACATCTGGTGGGAGGAACAGTTACCAGCACTAGAGCAGTTTCCGTATGCCGGCATGTATTTTTGAGGTGATCCAGACCTTGTCCTCCCTCCAAGAGGAGCATGGGGAGAGCTAGGTAATTTTTTAATTTTCAACATTTTTAAAATTTTTATGAATTTTAAAATGATAGATATATACATATGTATACAAGTCTTAATCCTATAAACATGTCAGAATGCAAATATTGGACCGGTTCGCCCTGAGGGGCATCCACGTATGTTTGTTCATCTTGTCGTAGGTGAAGATCCAGGGCTTATTGGTGTTTTGGAGGGGAAGCTAGCTAGGCTTACCCAAAGAGTTCCCATTTTGTAGATAGAGGATATCCCGGCCGTCATGTAGGAGTTTGTGGTTGGAGTTCCACCTATCTGGTGACGCCTTTTGAGGCGGGTGGCCAGAGTAGTTCTTGTGTACATAGATGCTGTGGAGGCTGCCGAAGTCGAAGAGGCTAAGGAAGCCAGAGTATAGAGAGACCATGGGGACCAAGGTGGTCCAAGTGACCAGGGTGGTCCTGTTTAGATCTAGGAAATTTTGATGGACTGCGATCCACATTTTGCATATTTTTCTATATTATACAGTTATGACTAGATCTGAGGATCAGACTCGACCTATCTATGGACATATACTTACACACACACACACACACACACACACACACACACACACACACACACACACACACACATATATATATATATTGTTGTCGGTTTATTTACAAGTGTTTTTTATATGCATGCTGTATATTTTTATGAAATGTGTGTTAGATGCCAATCTAAAATGTAATTAGCATATGCATCAGTTAATGAATTCTGATTTCTTGGAATGTGATTGAATATAATAAATTCAAAATTTATTTCCAATAACCTAATTTGCATGAACTAATGTAATAGAATAGGGTTTCGCACCTGATAAGCTCAATTGAGCTGGGAAACCACCAGTTGAGAGTCCAGACGGATTTCGAGTTGCGTGATACCACGTGACAAAGCATCCCATAGAAGCTCAATTACAGCCCTATATTCAGCAACATTATTAGAAGCAAGACCTAAGCAAGCACCTCCTACGGAAACTAGTTGTCCCGAGGGAGAATAAATGACCCACGCTGCTGAATCTAGATTACAAGTGTGGTGGTTGGTGCCATCGGAGAAACCTATATACCTCTCAGAAGACATATGCAACATCCAGCAGATGGTATAAAAAACAAAATCGACAAACTAATGTACATAAAAATACATACAATAAAATACAAGAAAAAGCGCTAATTCTAAGCATAGTTCTTTTTTAGGTAGAGCCCATTTCTAGGCTCAGGAAGTCGGTTCCCATCAAAATCAATTAACTCATATGCGCCCTTATTTAAGACCTTCGACATGACATAAGTCCCTAACCACATGGCCTTGAATTTTCCTGCCACTAGGGGTTCTTTGTCTTGGTCCCAAAGCAAAACAAGTTCCCCTCAGAGAAAATCCGAGGTTTGATCGACTTATCGTATTGATTTTTGACCCTATTCTTGTGAGCTTGATTAGCAGTCAGCGCATCTCTACACTGTTCATCAAGGTGTTCTAAATGTACTAGACGTTCCTCAAGCTCTATCGTATCGGGTAACACATGAATATCTATTTTTAAAGACAAGATTTCACACTCAATCGGGGTAATTGCTTCCACTGCATGGACGAGTTGGAAGGGGGAGAAACCCGTAGCATTTTTTACATTAGTTCGGTAGGCCCAAAGAGAAATATATAGCATTATGTGCCAGTTAGAACAGGCTACATCAATTGTATGTTTGAGGATGGTCTTCAAAGTCTTGTTTACAGCCTCAACCTATCCGTTTGCTTGCGGATAATACGAAGATGAATGTTCTTGTCTGAATCCAAGCATAGTGGTCAGTTCCATCATCATGCTATTTTGAAAATGACTACCATGGTCAGTGACAATCACTTTGGGTATACCAAACTGTGCTATAATCTGATTGAATACGAAGAAAGCTGATGTTTTCCCGTTGGCTTTAAAAGTAGGCATTGCCTCTGCCCATTTCGTAAAATAGTCAACGACAACAATAATATATTTATGCCCCCCAGTCGAGGATGGGTTGCATGTCACATAATCAATCCCCCATTTCATGAAGGGGCCTACCGAGACAATGGGAAACAATGGAGCGGGATGTGACCGCATTTTCCTGGTGTAAAGTTGGAAAGGATGACAGCACTTCATTGCTTCCACACAATCTTTGAAGATCACGGTCCAGAAATAACCGAAACGTAATATCTTCTAGGTCTTTGCTAACCCAGATAAATGACCCCCACATGCTCCACTATGGGAATCATTCAGGACAATCTCTGCTTCCTCATGGGTAAGGCATTGACGCAAAATGGAATCTACCCCTCTTCGATATAATGTATCTCCTATGATGAGGTAGTACTTAGCATGAAGGCGTAATTTACATCGTTCCTCCCATGAGGAACCTACAGGATACTTCAAAGTCTCGAGATATATAAGAATATCCCCATACCAAGGACCAGAGGTGGATATCAAGAAGATATGCTCATTTAGGAATGAGTCATCTTCAATGGCTACATCTTCTTCAGTAGGAAATTCTGCTATAAGCTCAACAAAAACTAAGGAATTTTTAGACTTAGCGGACTGAAAATCCAAGTCAAAATCTTGGAGAATGACTATCCATTTGTTGAATTTTCCCCCAACAATCCGCCGGGACAAAACATATTGAAAAGGATTCACATCCGCCACTACTATTGTGGTCCTCAGTAAAATGTAGTGACGTAACCTCTGAACAGCATAGACAGCTGCTAAGGCTAATTTCTCAACGTGGGAGTACCTGAGTTTAGGTCCGGCCAAAGCATGGCTAAGATAATAAACAACATGCTCTATGAGCTTATCATCCTCCTGGACCAGTACTACCCCAATGGTTGACTTGGACGCAACCAGATACAATATAAAATCCCTAGAATAATCTGGCGGATGCAGTAAGGGTGTCGACAACAAAGCTTTTTTCAATGCCTCAAAAGCAATTTGTGTAGTTTCATCCCATACAAATGGGGTGTCCTATTTAAGCAGGCGCAAGAAAGCCTTGGTAATCTTGGCATAATTAACAATAAAACGTCAAAGAAAATTAGACTTCCCTTGCAGGCTTTGAAGTTGCCTGATAGAATGAGGAGGAGTAAGATTGACAATGGCCTCTACTTTTAATGGATCCACTTGGATGCCTCTATTAGAGACAATGAACCCAAGCAATATTCTTGAATCGACACAAAATAGACACTTGTGGGGATTCAAGCGGATTTTATAATATCTGCATCTCTCAAATATCAACTGTAAGTGATCTGGATGTTGAATCCTCTTACGAGAATGAGCAGGTAGATCATCAAGGTAAGGTTTGACAATGGATTTGATATCATGGAAGGCAAAGTTCATAGCCCGTTGAAAGGTTGCCCCGACATTTTTCAATCCCAAGGGAATTTTTTTGTACGCGAAGGCACCCCAAGGACAAATGAAAGCAGTTTTATGTTGTTCTTTCAGTTTTATTTGAATTTGATTGCATCCAGAGAAACCATCCATAAACAATAACACTTCACTTCTCGCACAAGCATCTATAATCTGGTCTATAAATGGCATGGGATAGTTGTCCTTAGGACAGGATTTATTCAAATCTCTGAAGTTAGTACAGACGCGTATGGTCCCTTGCTTCTTATCAATAGGAACAGGGTTGGATACCCATTTTGTCAAAGCTATGGGATAAATAAAACTAGCCTTCAACAGTTTTTCAACTTCGGCCTTCACAGCTGCCGCTTTGCGTGGGTTAACAGGTCTTAAATTTTGTCAAATAGGTTTGGAATCAGCGTATGTTCGGATTTCATGTTCAACAATCTATGGATCAATGCCTGGCATCTCCTCATATGACCAGGCAAAGACATCACAGAATTCCTTAAACAAGGTAGTATAGATAGCAATCTCTTCAGGAGAGTAGTTTGAACCTATATATATGTTTTCCACGACATCAGGATTTACAGAGATGTTAATAGGTATAGTGGTGGAAATATTTGCCATATTCCCCTCGGAAAACATTCCTTCCCTGGGTACGGGATTGATGGGTGTATCAACATATTCTGACAGTCTCATATGAAACTCTTGATTTTCTATTCTGCTTAGTTCTGAAAGAAAATAGGATCGATGGTGAAGATCCTCACAGATCTTACCATGTCCATTCATGGCTTCCAAAATGGCTTTAATAGAAGGTAAAACCATATCTAAACAGTCCATAGAGTGCAAAGAGTTCTGCCCATGCGGGCAAATAAACTTCTTCCAGGTCCTCCAAGACTGTGAGAGGATCCAGAATGGGATCAACAGTGGTTTGAGTGATAGCTTGGTAAGCTACTTCCACTACCGATAAGGGCACTTTCGGTTCATGGGGGGAAGGGAGAACCCAAGGATCAGTCCTATGAACAACCGTGGCTATGGACTTCCCCACACTAGTAGAACCAATATAGTTAATTGGCGCTGGAATATCGAATGTGCCCATCAGTGACATGTACATTCCAACCCCCAATATCTGTGCAGCAGGTATGATCTGATCAACCAATGGCACAACGGACTCATTAGACTCTAAACGACATTTTCGAGTAAAATCAAGTTGGTCAACAGTAACCAACTTTCCTTCATGTGGAAAAACCACCACGCGAAAGATGGTCGACGCAATAGTAGACATGGCATAAGTCCAATTTCTTCCTAAGAACAAATTATAGTCCAAAGGTACATCAATCACTCCCACCTCAACAGACACTGCTTTCCCTACCAGCTTAATTTAAAAAGCCGGTAGGATACCATGCGGATGGAATGACCTTCCATTGAAAGTGGTAAGTAGAGTGTTTGACAGGACCAGCTTTGGGGATCCGAGAGCTTTCCAACAGGACAAGGACATAACACATGTAGAAGCACCCTCATCAACAACTGCCCTTCCAATGGTCTTTCCACCATGGATGACATCTATTGATAAGGCTACATGATAAGGTAGGTGAATTTTAACATCAGACAAATGAAATTTCGTCATGAGACTCGATGAGTCCATGCTGCCTAAAGCTTTTAAGAGGGCATCCCGCTGGGTGGGACAACTCTGTAGCACCTCTAAAGCTGACATTGCACACGCGGTTTGGGCTATATATTCAACCATGGAGTAGTTTGAAGCAGCCCTAACATTAGGGTTATGCAAGGTCTTCTTGAAGACACCTTTTGGTATCTTCGTCATAGTTTCAGCAGACTTCTCTATCGTGAGAGGGTTAGAAGTTTCACCTATAGCCTTACCCTTCTTAGAAGTCTCTTTCTCATAGTTTTTATTCCTAGTCTGTAACAAAGTCGAAGATCAAACGATGTTGATATAGTTTGGGTCAGGGGCATTTTGAGTGCACCCTGCTACATTAGAAGCTGAAGCAGAGTTCTACCCTTGGGGAAAAGGATCCTTCAAGACAACCGGATGTTGAGCTTTAAGAAGCTTCTGGGCTTGTTCCATAGGGGGAAAAAGGTGAGTAAGGTGATCCTCGTGGCACAACTTACATGAGAATTTAAACTTCTTCTTTTCTTTCTTGCCCCCATCAGCACTATTCGTGGGTTTCTGCTTGTTTTGGTTTCCATCTCCTTTCTTTCCTCTCTTTTTCTTCCCACCAGGCTGCTGATTGCCCTTTTGAGAGGTCTGTGCAAAACCATTTGCACTCTGGGGGGAGGGGGCAGCCTTTGCTGCCTCCATCGTAGACTGCTTGAAGGACAACTGATCAAGTTGTTTAGCCAAAGACTCTATGGTGGGAGAGTTTACGGACCCAACCACACCATCGGCATGGGGTCCAGGATTATGATTCTCCGCATCGTGGGTAGGCCTCGGTGCCTTAGGTATAATCTCATACAAGATCCCATATTGTGAATAAATCAAATCTAATGCTGGGCCCTGAGAATGGCTTCTTCATTCGTCACTCTTGAGGTGGATACGTCCTTAGATATGTAGGGCAACAGGGATTTAAGGAACCACTTTAGTAAGACTCAGGAGGGATGGTGGCTTTTATAAGGCTCTTTCACCTCCTCCACTCTTGGATATGATCCAAGATGTGGGTAGCCTTGTTCTGCCTAAAGGTAGATAACAAGTCCGTTCCGAAATCATATCAGACCGGAAGCTGAAAGTGGCTAAGGAATGCACTAGCCAAGTCCCAGAAACTACTCAAAGCAGCAGAAGGTAACTCAATGTACCATTTTTCCGCAGTACTTGTTAAGGTTCTCTGGAACAGCCTCAACCTAACTGAATCTTCATTCAATGAATTTGAAGAACACCATTAATGAAATGTGGTGGCATGAGCCCCAGGATCTTCACCAACTTTGCCCTTGAACTTAGGGATGTCCGATGGAAATTTGGTGGGAACAAGTGGCCACGAGGGGTCATGCCTCACCGGGTCATTCATCAACTTAGACAAATCTAGCAAGTTTAAAGTTGCTAGGAACGAAAGCTTGGGTTGAACCGGGGCACTAAAAGTGCCAATCTGGGGATTAGAGGGACCTAGCCCTGAATGCCCATAAGTAAAGGTGGGGTTGCCCCCTGCCACCGGTTGCAAAGTGGGTGGATTACTTTGAAATGGATTCCATCCGCAAGCCACAGGGTTGTGAGTGGGAGGAGTAGTATAAGAATTTCGGGTCATCCCAATTGAAACTGGGGTCTGAAAAATAGGAGCAGGTATCCCTCCGCTAAACAATGAAAAGGGAGAGCCCGTAAACGGGGCCGAAATCGGAGTTTGAAAACTTTTCCCATAAGAGGTATTGTTTCCAAACTTCTCTCCTACATAAGAAGGTGATGGGCCTACATACAGAGTGGATGGGGGAATGTGCCCCCCATTCCAAGGAAATCCTTGGATGAAATCCGAGGATCCTACTAGACCACTCTGGGTAGTGTATGTGAAGGAGGAAGGAACAGTAGGTATACTAGGAATCCCAGTAACCATATCACCAGAAGTACCTACTAAGCTTGAGTGAACTAGCAGTTGGACCACCCGACTTGCTGGAGTCAAAGGCATAGAAGGTATGCTAGATCTAGGGTCACTTACCGGGGGAGGTAGTACCCCTTCAGCTGGAACGACTGAGGTGAGAACAAAAGAACTTTCTCCTGCAGTAGACATACTCCTACCCACAGGGACACCTAAAATAGGTGAATCAAAAGGTCTAACCTTGACGATCACAGGATCGTTTAAATCAGTCAAGGGTGTGTTAAAATTCCTCGCAAACTCGCCAGTCTGCAAGTATTCTATCTCAACTATATCAAGATTAAGATGGTTAGCTATAAGTGATGGTTCACCTGGAACTTCACTTACTCCTACCGGTTCAAATGAACCGTCCATGTCCAATCTCCGCCTTTGGGGTGGAGGTGGAGGTTCCAATGTGACGAGAGGAGGAAGGTTTTGCAACCTTCTTGACCTTCTTATAGGTTGGTCCTCCATGATTGAAAATTTAACAAATCAAACCCTAAATCCAACTAAACACAGACAAAACCACAGAGCAAACACTATAAAATTTCCTAAATCATCAAACAGTCAACAAGGGTGAAAGATATGCTTTCTAGAAGAAAGCTGAAGAACGATTATTTGGCATCCTTGAAGTGGTTCTTAGGCACAAGCGGAGGAATCACCCACCACCCTCCCACACTTACAACAAGGGTTACCTTCCAAGCCCATCCAAGGTGAACCAGAAATAGCCTTCTGGTTTACCTAGGTATGAACCCTAAATGCCAAGAGACTAAAGGCTACCTTAGCTATACCAACAGTCTGGGGGGACAGTCGCAAGCCTGAAACTCTATTTAGGATAGAATCCCCAGATGCGTAAAATTATTGATTTACATTTTGACAAAGAATCAGAGGGTTATCTCCTTAGTCCAATGCCTCCACGTGACCTCATGCTTGACTCCCTTTTGAGAGGAGCTTTCCAGATACAATTGATAAAGACAAGGATTTACCTATCGAATGGTCCACTACGTCTGAATTTTAAAACTTATGGGAAGTTTACACTTCCTATCCCACAAGTCTAGCCTAGGCTAGTAGGTGAATGGCCCCTAAAAAATAAAAATTACTAGTAAATTTTAATTATTGCGTTCATTTTAAAGGGCTATTTCTTACTGAGAAGGAAATGGAGTGATGAACTATGGTGTTTTTTGACTCGATAAGAAATAAAAAATTAAAGGTGTATTTTTTTTTTAAATTTCAAAGCAAATTACCACTACTAAAGTAAACTTCTTTTTCTTTTTGTAAATATAAATTGATGAACAAATGCAACGATAAAGAGAAACTAAGACTATATTTTTTGCAATTTTGAGATTATATTTTAAAACTGAAATGAAAACTACTTATGCAAAAGCAAATGCAAAAGCTTGAAAATGTTTTTCTTTTCACTTTTTAAAATTCTCAAACACTACTATGCACCTAAAATGCACTTAAACTTGAGTATACTTGGATCAAATAAACTGTATAAAATAAGCAAACTGAAGTAAATAGGTTAATAAAACCAAGAATCAACCAACAAGGGAAGACTAGGAACCCTAGCTTGGGTGGGTACAATGACAAGAAATCACTGAAAACTCATGAAGGTAAGTGACAAACCAATCACTATCTAAATATAGACTTGAAAAAACATTGCCCAAAACCCTGATCACTGATTCGGACAAAAACACTTCAACCTATAACCCAACCAAGCAAAGCTACTTCAAAATGAAAACATAAGACAATCCAAACAAAAGAAACTCAAGGGATTCACAAGAAAGCACAAGGTGTGGCCACCAAAGTCATCAGACTAACAACACAGTGTTTATAAGGAGGGCCAACTAACAAACAGGAATCACAAAAGGATAGGGACAAGCAAACCCTAGCCCAAAAATCCCTATTTCAAGGCTTGTACGTGACTGTGTATCAGGGAAACTCGCATACTGTACATGACTGTCCTAGAGAGCAACCCGTGTATGCAGGCTTCTGTATGCGACTATGTATGAGAGCAACACGTGTACAGGTACAAAATTTTCTCAAAAAGAAGGAAAATACACAAGGCCATCAAACACTATGGTAAGCTTGAACTAGGATAAAATACCACACACAAACTCAAGGCAAAGACTGGTCAAGGGTGACAAAAATAACCTATAGCAGTCTGGGCTCCCCAACGGAGTCGCCAGTTTTGTTGTATAGGAATAAACACCTTATAACCGAAGGTATGGGGTTACCAATATACTCTTAAAACTTGTAGGCAATCAAATTTATAGTATAGAAAGAAAACAAGAAGATAGGATAGACTCACCTGATTCACGACGGTTGATCCTAGCTTTGTCTTCTTCCGCTCTGCTTCTCCTCCAAAGCTTTCAGGGATGTTTATCCTTCACCTGTAAAGAGAAAATCCTCCAAGTGCAAGCTTATACATGTATATAGGACAGGTTAGATAAACAATATATAGAGTGCTTAATCATAAATATTCATCAAACCATAATACATGAAATAAATTCAAGACACATTTGGAATAAGGATTCTCTTTATTAACAATAGTGAATGAGTTAAGGTTACAACCCAATGCCTGAAACAAGGACTCGTTTGCAACCAAAGGATTATGAGTTTTGCTGCTCCAAAGACTTCTGAATAGACACCACCAACATAACTTTTCTCTCCAACTATGATTCATTAATACCCTCCCCAAGGCCTTTATTTATACTTAGTGAAATAAGGCAGTTTCGAGGGTTGAGGAGGTTGTGACAGTTAAGATGGTTATAGTTAAGGGCTTAACAAATATCAAATAATCACGATTTATTATTTTTAATGTCAAAGGAAAGCATATGCGAGTATTGATACTGGTAACCCGTGTATGACACACGAGTTTCTCTAAGGGAAACTCACGTACAGATATGTACGTGGGTTGCAATGACAAATACTCGCGTACAGTACATGACATGCTGTAGGAAAAGTCGCGTATGTACACGGGTTTCATATAGGCAAAGGCATGTACAACAATTGACATATTCAAAGGTAAAAATGGCAAGCTGGATGGATAATGAATGTATTTCATAACATTCCCATCTATAGTGTTTTAGGCAACCTTCAATCCATAAATGTCCTTTTGTGCACCAACATAGGAAATGTCGGCACTCGGATGGAGAAGTGCTGTTTGGGTTGATAACAGAACCCTATCTTGATGACCTGCCTGCTCACTCTAAGTAGCGGGATATTCATGTCGATCATCTGAGAGCTGTGTTTCTTCGATGTCGTCATTTTAATATTCATCTAAATCCCCATAAATGTGTTTTTTGCGTAGAAGCTGGTCGAATTCTTGGTTTTTTTTGTTTCAAAAGATGGAATCCGAATAGATCCATTGAAAATTGAAGCTATCTTGGCCCTACCTGAGTCCCATGAATATCACTGAACTCCAAAGTTTGCAAGGGAAGGCACACTTTCTACATCGTTTCGTTTGCAATTATGCAGAAAGGACACATAGTTTCATGAGTTTGCTCAAGAAAGATACCCCTTTTGTCTGGGACGATTTCGCGCAAAACGCATTTGATAATCTTAAACATGCACTTACCCATGCACCTACCCATGCACCAGTGTTGTAACCACCAAATTATGCCAAGGATTATTCTTTGTATGTGGCTGCATCCTTGTCTACTATAGGCATGGTCCTTGTTCAAACAGATGAACACGACCAAGAACATGTGATTTATTATGCTAGTAAGTATAAATTGAGCACATAGATCTATGGACAAACACACAACTCACAAGATAGATCACACAATTTAATCAGTAATTGAAGAATGAAATAGTGCAAAAATGGTTGCAACTGTGAATGCTTTCACTAATAAAAAAAGGTAATTAGATAATAATTACAATGAAGTACAATGGCTAAATAGCCACAAGCAATTCAAATCTACATGAGGAAATTTGAATTGATTACACTCTACTTGACTGTAGGTAACTAAGACCTTGTCTAAATCATTATCGGAGGACTCAATGGTTGATTGACCTTGTCTAAATCATCACTAGAGTTCATCAGAGTTATAAAACACAACTCAAGTGTCTAATTTAGTGTTGACTGAGGCTGACTGACTGAAGTAGGTGAGAAATGCACCTCTCCTGCATGCAGCCATGCAAACCTAGCACTAACTGAATGTAGAGGAATAGAACTGAATGTAACTGACTCCTAACTTATATGGACTAGTCACCAACTCAACTCAACTGACCTTGGTTGGTATCGGCACTCCCAGTGGCTCCTAAATTGTAGGGATTGGTCTAGGAGGCTCCTAAACTGATGCATGCAAGTGAAATTAGTGGAAGTAGGCCTCAATTAGTGTTCCCAACACTATAGTAACTGAAACATGTGCCCCAATAAGGCCAAGTGGACCCAATGGTGCTAGTGACTAAAAATAGACTGGATGGACTCCTGATTTAGACATGACTACTGATTTAGACATGACTACTGATTTAGACATATGACCAAATTGGACAAGGGAGGATTAATAATCCTAATAACCCCCCTGAATGCTAACTTGGAAAATCTGTGGGACCTGGTAACTAAGACGATAGGTCACCCATTACATCAAGTAAAATAAAGTAACTGCTTAATACAAGGAGCTAGGGAAAAAATCATATGGGAAAAAATCCCCCCTCTATATAAGCAGGTAGAATCAAGATTCAAGCTTGAAAAAATTGAAAATATGTTGCTGCAATCTTCATCTCTGTGAGGTAGCGAAGCAGAATGCATGGCGTGCTGTGCACATGTATTCTGGGGCCTGGCATGTAGACTTCTCCTTCTTCTCCAAAATTGATGATGGAAGGAAGGAGGAATGTAACCTTTGTCTCTTGCTGGATGAAGAGGTGTATGATCATATCTATTCTTCTGAATGTAGTGAGATTGAGCCCTTTCCATGTAGCATCTTACAGGGAGTCTATTGCATCTCTCTGAAGGAGGTAATATTGCATGGCATAGCATAAGGGTATTTCCTTTCTGAGTGTCAGTTGGGTTTCTAGTCATCTTCCTAGCTTCCAGTTTGGAAATAGGGACTGAATCTAGATCTGAATCACCCTGAATATCAATCTCATAAACTGATAAAGATGGATCTGCAATACTAGTAGAAGCTGCAAAAGAAGCAGATGAAATGATTTTACCTTCCCTTGCAAGTGGCTGCTGAGAGTGCACTAGTTCTGAAGGAGGCATGAAATCTGAGAACTCATATGCTTTTGAGGCATGATTTACAACACCCTTCACTATGATTTTCCCAATAGAGATATATGTGATCTCTACTAAGTCAAGACCAAAGATCACTCGCTTTGGAGAGCTAGTATGGGTCATCTGGTAGACATATAATAGGTTTGAAGCTAGGGAGGGAAGAAATAACACATCTTTGAATCTTCCATGTTCAATCTTGATAGATCCCTTCCCTTTTGTTTGGACTTTACTATTATTTCCCATCTAAATACCAGGACCATCAAAGGAATGAAAATAAGAGAATGATTCTCTAGATGTAGCCATATGATTGGAAGCTCCAGAATCAATGCAGAAGACATGTGTTGATGAGCAGCAAGCCTTCAGTGCATGGCCTTTCCTTTGGTATTCTTCATCTTCCTCTTCAAAGTCATCCTTCCTTGTGCTAGCAGGTGCAAAAATGTTATGTTTCTTCAAAAGAGGAGCCATTTCATCAAGTTGTCTTCTCATATAGGAGCTTTCTAAATGAAAGCCCCTTCCACAGTAAGAGAAGAGGACCTTTCCTTTGCCATTCTTCTTGCTTCTCTTTGAACTTGAAGGCTCATTTGACTACTCTTTCTTCACAGGGGACTTATCTCTTTTATTCCCTTTATCATTCTCTCCCTTAGGTCCTCCTGCAACCAATGCTTGGTCTCTGGAAGATCGAATGATCCCCATTTGGATCAACTTGTCATGCTCATAATTGAGAGATGCAATGAAAGCATTAAGAGTGGGAATATTCCAATTTGGAGTAGTGATACTCACCGATTGAAAAGTTGACACAAAGACTGAGTAGTATGCACTGTGTTTTGAGAGAATGGAAAGAATGAGTTGATCATCCTCCTTCTCCACCTTGCATTGCTTCAACCAGTATATCGGGTTCTTGAATTTTGTGGAAAAATCATTCAGTGATTTGAAGTTGGATGGATTAAGAGATATTAGTTCATTTTCTAGCTGATGGACCCTCATCTCATCCTGCTTATCAAATAAGGAAGCAAGATTGTCTGAAATATCCTTGGGAGTCTTCAATCCTTGGATGTGGAATCAAAGATCTTGAGAGACTGAGGAGAATAAGTATCCATGAGCTTCATCAAGCCTATTCAAGTACTTTTCTTTATCATGATTCAGAATTGGCATTGCCTCTATTTCTTCTGAGAGTCTGAAGAGCTTCTTGGTGCAGAGCAGTACCTCCAAGTCTTGCTTCCACTGGTGATAGTTGAAGGGAGTGAGAGGCTATATTGAATGCGACATTTTAAATGCAATAAGGAGGACTGAGATGCTGTAGCGATTGAAGTGAGAAGAAAGGGCTGCTTGTAGCGAATTCTATGAGAAGAGCTGGTAACCTGTCACATAGTTTGCACTTTTGGAATTTCCTTCACACCCAACATAGTTGATCAAGCAAGCTTGATCAACAATTTCGTAACTTGGGATATTAAGTGGTAAATTCTCTGAATCTGGTGCTGTACTAGAAGGAGCAATTTGCTAAAAAAATGATCCAGCTGGAGATCCGAGGAGGAGAGGTGCCTTGTCTGCCGAGGCATTAATACCATATAAATTGAGCACATATATTTGTAGACAAACACACAACTCACGAGATAGATCACACAATTTACTCAGTAATTGAAGAATGAAACAGTGCAAAAATAGCTGCAACAGTGAATGCTTTCATTAATAAAAAAGGTAATTAGATAATAATTACAATGAAGTATAATGGCTAAATAGCCACAAGCAATTCGAGTCCACATGAGGAAATTCGGATTGATTACACTCTACTTGACTGTAGGTAACTAATACCTTGTTTAAATCATTATCAGAGGACTCAATGGTTAACTGATGTTGGGGCGCACACCTTAACGGTCCTTAATTTTGGTAACTCCACGATTTTTGTGGAAGCTTGTAAGCGGAGTTGCGACTCAAATTAGTCTTAGGGGTGTCGGGGTTGAGTCAAAGCCTTCTTTTTGTAATAAACCCATGGTTTAAGTCCAAGGTTTAGGGTTCAGGGTGCCCATGGTTTAAGCCCATGGTTTTGTAATAAGTGCACTATAAATAAGCACTCTTGGAAAGAAGTCAGTTTAGGCTTTTGATGTAAGATGATTTGATGTGAAGCTAAGGTTAGTTTTGTAAGAAAGGTTAAGTCCTAGCTGTGTGCATGAACGACCTCTACAGCTGAGTGCGTAGAGGGTTTTTGGGTGAATAAGAATATCTGCAGCTGTGTGCGCAGAGATCTTCAGCTTAGTGTGCAGCTTGAGGAATTGAAGAGATCTGCAGCTGAGTGCGCAGATCAGAACTGTGGTTTTTGTAAAGAGTTGAATAAACACAGTTCTGTGGATGTAGCCCCTAAACTGGGGGTGAACCACGTTATATCTTGTCTCATGGTTCTTTTGTGTTGTTTCTGTTATGTTCTTTTATGCATTGATAAGTAAATAACTGATAAGTAAGATCACTGCTAAATATTAAATTCGCTGTGAATTCCCAGTAAAGGGTTAAGCAAGGCACTATTTGTTTATCTAACCGCGAAGCTAAATAAGTGAATACCAAAGCTCTGTATTTAATGATTATCATTTGTTAGAAGCTAAAGGTACAGTAATATCCCTCTTCTGCTTGTAGAAACCTGATTCTACGGCACCCCATAGCTGTTTCGGGTGAGACTGCAACCTGTTCATAGGTTGTTACCGAAAGGGCCAACACTGTGGGTCTTTTGTTGGTGCGAAGACAAAAGTATAGAACCTGGGTCTGCCCTAATCCCAACAAATTGGTTCCGTTGCCAGTTGAACTCAATATCTGCTCAAGAGGGATTTATGTCGTACCTTGAGGGCTATGTTTTGGAGACCCTCAGTGAAAGAAATCGGTGATTGGATTGAAGAGACTTATTTGAAATTTGCTGTACAAGAGAACAAAGATCCGCGTCGTAGTTCAAACGAATTTTTACAAAGGTACATTTTTTCTGATGTTTATGAAATTTTCTTTGGTAGTATTCACATAGAGTTGCACCAGTGGTTATCCAGGTTAACAGAGAGAAGGAAGAACTTCCAAGAAGGCCAGTCTCCTGATTGGACCCCCGCAAGAATTAATATATTGAAAGGGGTGAACAACGAGATATCCCGAGCTGTTGATTTCTAGACAATGCGAACCCTTGAAGCATTTGTGACAGAGTTCGCCATTAACACAAGTACATCCTTCAGCGAAGCCGAATGGAAGTTCTTCAAAGGACCAAGGGGTAAGTACTTGAATTCATTTAGTTTGAGAATTAAAATGCTATTGGCTGAAAAAGGTATATTGCTCATTGAATCAGAATGTTAGATTTAGTATTACTAACCTATGTTTGTAAGTGAAAGTACCTTCGATGAGCAAAGTGGTTTTCTGTGAAGTGGCAAAAGGTACAAGAGAAATTTTGAGTCCTATACCCTAGGTCAGAGTACCGAGTCTAACCCCGTAAGTCCAGCAGCCTCAGAGCCCGAAGAAACCCCTTCTGTTGGAAATCCTCTGGTAACCCCGCAGCGAAGACCTATTATCCTTGAGAACCCGTCGCAGTCTAAAAGTAACCCTAGCCTGAGTATTCCTATCGTAGGTCAGTCTACCCCAGTAAGTTCCCCCCTGCCTACTACCAGTCCCCCTCCCCCCCCCAGATCTGCGATGGCCCATATGAATGACGCAGTAAGCTCCCTGTTTTCAAAGGAACTGGATCAGAGGATCCAGAACAGTTCTGGTTCTTATGCGAAGTAGTGTGGACTGCTAAGAACATTACGGATCAAGATACGAGAAGAGTGCAGCTGGTTACTTCTTTTAGAGACCGCGCTTTGACCTGGTTCATGAAGTTTTCCAGTACTCAGAAGCATGTCTTGGCTGATATAAAAGCAGCAATGATAAAGGAATTTAAGAAGCCTAAATCAGAGTCGCAGTGTGTCACTGAACTAAAGGAAATTCAGTAGAGGCGAGGAGAATCAATGTGGGACTTTGATCAAAGGTTCAAAGTTCTGCTAGATCAAGTCAGTTTCACTATTGGACTAGCACAGGATAAGGAATGGTTCATCTTACCTTTGTTACCGCACATCAGGACTCCACTCATGCAACAGAAGGTTGTGGATCAGCAAGAGGCTTTGGAAATTGCTATGAAGCTTGAAAGAGCCCCTGTCGAAGATAATTTTGGTATCGCTCAAATACAAGCGTAGTTGGAAGCGATGGCTCTGAAGCTTCGTGATATGAAAAAAGGGAAAGCTAGTCGCGAAGAGGTTTGGTGTACACGATGTCGGACAGAGGGTCACGACAAGGAACAGTGTCCTGCGGTAAGAAATTACCTGAATTCTGGTGCACCAAACCCATTCAACCCTAGTGTTCTATATTGTGAGATCTGTCGGACAACTGGCCAGCATCGAACTGAAGACTGCTATCTCCTGTAGAGGTATGTGCAAGTCCCTAAGAACCCTTATTGCAAGTTCTGTAAGTCAGTGGGACACAACGAAGATGAGTGTTGCAGCTTTGACCTCATGAGAGAATGAACTTACGATGCTTATTGGGTACAAAACAATGGCCAAGGCAATGATGGATATGCTTACTGTGGTAGTACATCGGGTCGAGGAAATTTTGGAGGTCATGGTCATGGTGGTATGGCTAGCAGAGGACGAGGCTAGGTTGTGTGCTATAACTATAACCAGGAAGGACATCTAGTTAGAGACCGTCGAAACCCAACTACGACATGTCAATATTGCAGAGCTGTCGACCATGTGATTGAGCAATGCCCGCAGCTGATAGCCAAGATTCAAGAAAGAAATAGCACCCCTACTCAGAATATTCAGCTGATTTCTATGGAGCAATGACCTGTCCCAGCCATCAATGTTGTTACCAGAAGTGGAGCTACGACGGAAGTGCAGAACAAGGAGAAACAACCTGCCGAGGCTTGGGTTCGTAAGGCCCCAGAAAAAATCCCAGCATTTGATGTCGAAAGAGAAAAAGAGACATTTATGGAAGCCAAGAGAGACTTTCCTGACCCCAACACATCAGTAGCACCTGCACAACAACCTCAGCAGCAGTCACAGCCGCAAGAAGCTTCGACGGAGAAAGTAAGTACACTGTCCTCCTTTTTACAAAGTTGTATGAAGCTCTTAAGAAATCAGAATGCTTTAAATGAGTTGTAGAAAGTTATTGCTTCTTGCGAACCTCAGCGAAGTTCTGGTAAGGAAAAAACTGTTCATAGAGTCAGAAGAACTGGTAGGGAAATGAGATTGAATGCTTAGATAGGAGAGTATGACATGACTGATGTCATCTTGGACCTAGGGTCAGAAGTAAATATCTTAACTAAGAAGACATGGAAAAAAATGGGAAAACCTACTCTGGAATGGTCCCCTATACAGTTGAGATTAGCCAATCAGCAGAAGATTGTGCCCCTAGGAAGAATCCTTAGTGTATCAGTAGATATTGATGGAGTCAGTACCCTAGCAGACTTCAAGGTAATTGAAATAATTGATGACAACAACCCCTATCCAGCACTGCTAGGCATTGAATGGGAAATAGATAATGATGCAGTAATCAACCTGAAGAAGAGGCAGATGAATTTCGAAGGGAAAGGACTGAGAGTCATAGTACCATTGGATCCTTCTCAAGGAGAGAGGTACACTGAGCCAGTAAGACATGAAGACCAGGATGTTTTGGACCATATCTACAATATCACAGTGAAGGAAGCAGATTATGTTGATCCTACTGCCGAAGGTATCATGGATTGGCAGTGTGACAGCTCCTGCATGATAGATTCAGATGACAGCCTAGATAATTGGCAGAATAGACTGTATGAGCTACATGGACATTGATGTGCAAGAATTACCAAGTCTCTCAGATGGCTTAGTTCACAGACAAGAACCTTACCTGTTTTTGATGGTTCGACAGACCCAGAAGATTTTATTGCGCAATTCTCAGAGACGGTACCAAACTCACAGAAAATGGAGACTCTAGATTTAGCATTTAGAGCCTTATCAGCCAGATGGTGGAATGGTCATAAAAAGTAGATTCATAGTTGGGAAGCATGCCAGAAGTCCCTTTGCCTAAGATTCAGGGACCAACCTCAGGAGGTGCAAAGTAGGTTTAATGGTAAGACGAGTCCTCAGGGACATTTGGAGCAATGCTATGAAGCATGGAAGCATGTACCTCGTGAAGAATGGGTACATAGGTTTGTGCACACCCTGGAACCTATAGCAAAGAACTGGTATGCGAAGGTCGAGCTTCGCCACGGTACTGTAAGTTGGGATAGTCTTGTTGATAGTTTTGTGTTGACATTTTCTATTAATGAGGTTTTTCCTACTTTGGATGCAGTTGTTAGGTTAATCCATACTAAATTATTTGATGATCAAGAAATAGCAGAATACCAACCTGATTGGAAGGAACAAGAAGCTAATGCAGTAGAATGTTATAACCTCACAATTGACGAGGATGACGATCCATGCAACATTAAAATTCCTGACTCAGAAGGACACTAAAAAGTACATGGACCAGAAGTTGAAGCACCTGAAGTGACCCAGCTCCTAAAGATGCAGACCGTAAACATTGGGTCAGAAGAAAACCCTAAGTATGCTACCATTGGAGATTATTGGGATGATGAAATGGTGAGCAAAGTGACTCAACTTCTCCATGAATATCAGGACCTATTTCTGACGAAGTTCTCAGAGATGAAAGGTATCCTTGGTGATATAGGAGTGATAAAGATCCCTTTGAAACCTGATGTGAAGCCTGTGAAACAATGCCCTTATAGGCCGAACCCTAAGTATAAAGAAAAAGCTAGAATGGAGCTAGATACGATGCTTTCTGCAGGAATCATTGAGCCTATTGAAGAATCCAAATGGGTCAGTCCTATGGTGGTGCAAGAAAAGAATACTAAGGGCAAAATTAGAATCTGTGTTGATTTGAGGAAGTTGAATGATGCCTGTTTGCATGATCCTTTCCCCACTCCCTTTACAGATGAAGTTTTAGACAACGTTGGAGGTCAAGAAGTGTACTCTTTTACTAATGGATTTTTAGGTTACCATCAGATTATAATTTCTCTAGAAGATCGACATAAGACAACCTTCACTACAAAAATGGGATCCTTCTAGTATGCAGTTATGCCCTTTGGATTGAAGAATGCACCTGCTATGTTTTCTAGAGTAGTCATTTCTGCCTTTAAGGAATTTATACATAAATTCTTAGAAGTTTATTTTGATGACTGGACTATCTTCGGGTTATTAAAATACCATATAGCTAGTTTAAGACTTATGCTGGACAAATGTAGACAGCATCAGATTTCCTTGAACTTGAAAAAGTGTATATTTTGTGCCCCTTTTGGAATTCTACTAGGTCACATTGTATGTAAGCAAGGATTGATGATGGATCCTGTGAAGATAGCCATTATTGTGAACCTGCCACCTCTGAAGTCTGTTAAACAACTGCGCACTACGCTTGGTCATACTGGATATTACAGGAAATTCATTAAAGGATATGCTCAGATTACAGCCCCTATGGAAAAGCAGTTGAAGAAAGATATTAAGTTTGAATGGACACCTGAGTGTCAAGCAGATATTAAGTTTGGATATTTTGGAGAAAAATATGGTAACTGCCCCTATCTTAGTATTCCCTGACTGGAATAAGGAGTTTCATGTGCATGTCGATGCATCCTCCATTGCTTTGGGTATAGTATTGGCTCAGTCAGGTGAAGGTAATATTGATCACCCTATTTCTTTTGCAAGTAGAAAACTATCCACAACAGAAAAAAAAATTATACTACTACAGAATGAGAAGGTCTAGCTATGGTTTATGCATTGCAGAAGTTTCGGCATTATCTGTTATGATATCATTTTAAGATGTTCACTGACCACTCTGCTTTGAAGTATTTGGTTAACAAGCCTGTGCTAGGTGGAAGGATATGCAAATGGTTGATTCTGTTTCAGGAATATGACTTTGAGATCATAGTCAAACCTGGAAGACTGAACCTAGGTCCTGACCACTTGTCGAGGCTCGAGTCAGGAGAAGAGCTCACTAGTTTGGACAAAGCTCTTCCTGATGCCCAGCTGTTTGCCATCCAGATGGTTGATGACTATTTTCAGGATATTGTTCAGTACTTATCTACAGGTTTTGCACCCGTCGAAATGACAACACAGCAGAAGAAACATCTGGTGGTTAGAGCAGCCGACTTTACCTTAATAGCAGGACAGCTATATAATATGGGACCAGATGAAATACTGCGCAGATGTGTCCTAGAGCATGAGAAGCCACTAATTTTGGCTAAGGCACACTCTGGCGCAGCAGGAGGTCATTAATCAGGAAAAGCTACAGCATAGAAGATTCTGACAGCTGGATTGTGGTGGCCCATAATTCATAAGGATGCAAGAGAGTGTTTCCATAGCTGTGACATCTGTCAGAGGACAGGTAAACCATCCAGGAGGTACGAGATGCCTCTAGTTCCACATGTAACTTTACAAGCCTTTGACAAGTGGGCTATTGATTTTGTTGGACCTATCAATCCTCCTGCGAAGAAATCCGGAGCAAGATACATTATAATAGAAACCGACTACCTTACTCATTGGGTAGAAGCTCAACTGGTCAAGAACTGTAGCACTGCTACAGCTGCGAAGTTCATCTTCAATAAAATATTTTCAAGATTTGGGTGTCCTAGAATTCTTATGAGTGATCAAGGATCACATTTCCTAAATAAGACTATTGAAGTATTGACTGAAGAATTTCAAGTATATCATCATAAGAGTACTACCTATCATCCTCAAGCAAACGACACTGTCGAATTCTTTAACAAGATCCTTGAACATGCTCTGACGAAGGTTTGCAATGTTAATAGAAATGACTGGGATCTTAGAATTCCAGCAGTACTATGGGGTTATGGAACCACCTGCAAGAAGTTGACAGACCATACACCTTTTAGGTTGGTTTATGGACAAGAAGCAGTCATGCCCATGGAGTACATTGTTCCTAGCCTCATAATATCTTCTTTCATAGAGATGGATGACCTAGATATGATGAAAGAAAGGCTGGCAAAGATACTAGAACTTGGAGAGGATAGATTCATTGCAGGGTTCCAGCAGCAAGTGTAGAAATCTAGAGAAAAAGCATGGCATGATAGACACATTAAGAGGAAGCAGTTCCAGAATGGTGATCTTGTGCTTTTATATGACAGTAAATTCATGAAATTCCTAGGGAAGTTCAAGACACATTGGAAAGGACCATACATAGTGTAGAGAGTTACTGATGGTGGCGCACTCCAGTTAGCTAAATTGAATGGAGAAATTTTACCTTCCATGGTGAATGGAAGTAGGTTAAAGAAGTACAGGGACAAGCCGAGACCCCTTAATCAGAAGTAACATCAAGAAGGACAGTCTAAGTACCAAGAACAGTTGGAATTGGGTACTAGACTATAATGAAGATATTGTCAAAACTACGAAGTGTTGAATACTGTCAAAGTTTGAAGGTTGAAGTTTGGTTGCCGTGTGGGTCAGGATGGGTCGAAGGTGAATATTATGTCGAGGGTACTCATTGAGGCGAAGCTGAATTTAGTGGTTGTGTCAGAGAAGAAAGGTGTGTCACAGCCTAAAATGTGACTGACGGGACAAACTCGACTTTGCGACGTCGGCATGTGAACTACTTGTCATGATGAGATCTTGGGAAAATATAGCACCGTGTGGGCCGGATTTACCGCCGTTCCATAATATTTGGTGCCATTAATGCACCATGATGACATATTTTGTTGCGGGATTCTATAAGAAGCTACACCGGCCTCCGACTCCTGCATTGTGCACTTCTTTGAGTTTTAGCACCATGCCGAATGATCGTGAAGTCTAGGAATTGTTATGAGAGTTAAGGGAGAGAGGTCTGCAGAACCTTATGAGCAACCCTCCTTGCGAGGAGGCATTTCCAGTGCCAAAGCAGCCAATGCAGATACGATCAACCAGAAAGAAATTTAAGGTAGAAGTTCACTCTAAGTGGAACGAAGAAAGGCACAAACCCTCAGGAAATACTCAGGAGGATCCCAAAGAATGGAGGCATGCTGTTTGTCTTACGCAAAATTACAGTGGCATGCAATCATAGGGGCACCGCCTGTTAAGGACCCAAATTTGTGGATGGTCAAATGTTTGATAGGACATGAACAGGAGGTAGTTCGAAGGATGGGGTCACTGATAGAAGGCCCAATGACCCCCAGGACCACCATAAATATGACGGAGGCCAACAACAGCCCGAAAGATGGTCATATTCTACTAAGAATGAAAGGATGAAGGATCAAGCAAGCCGCGGCCCTTGTAGCAGTAGCAGAAGGGACGACGATGCAGCCGTAGAAATCCATTTTCTGTCTTCGCCAACAAGATTCTCCCACCAGAAAAGTAGCAGAGTGTCCTGGGATGGGACACTGGTGAGTCTTAGGGGCCTGTTGGGGCGCGCACCTTAACGGTCCTTAATTTTGGTAACTCCGTGGTTTTTGTGGAAGCTTGTAAGCAGAGTTGTGACTCAAAATAGTATTAGGGGTGTCGAGGTTGAGTCAAAGCCTTCTTTTTGTAATAAACCCATGGTTTAAGTCTAGGGTTTAGGGTTCAGGGTGCCCATGGTTTAAGCCCATGTTTTTGTAATAAGTGCACTATAAATAAGCACTCTTGTAAAGAAGTCAGTTTAGGATTTTGATGTAAGATGATTTGATGTGAAGCTAAGGCTAGTTTTGTAAGAAAGGTTAAGTCCCAGCTGTGTGCGTGGACGACCTCTCCAGATGAGTGCACAGAGGGTTTTTGGGTGAATAAGAAGATCTGCAGCTGTGTGCCCAGAGATCTTCAGCTTAGTGCGCAGATTGAGGAATTGAAGGGATCTACAGCTAAGTGTGCAGATCAAAACTGTGGTTTTTGTAAAGAGTTGAATAAACACAGTTCTGTGGACGTAGCCCCTAAATTGGGGGTGAACCACGTTATATCTTGTGTCGTGGTTCTTTTGTGTTTTTTCTGTTATGTTCTTTTATGCATTGATATGTAAATAACTGATAAGTAAGATCACTGCTAAATATTAACTTCGCTGTGAATTCCCAGTAAAGGGTTAAGCAAGGCATTGTTTGTTTATCTAACCGTGAAGCTAAATAAGTGAATATCAAAGCTCTGTATTTAATGATTATAATTTTTTAGAAGCTAAAGGTACAGTAATATCCCTCTTCTGCTTGCAGAAACCTGATTCTGCGGCACCCCATAGCTGTTTCGGGTGAGACTGCAACCTGTTCACAGGTTGTTTCCGAAAGGTCCAACACTGTGGGTCTTTTGTTGGTGTGAAGACAAAAGTATAGAACGTGGCTTTTCCCTAAGCCCAACAACTGACCTTGTCTAAATCATCATCGGAGTTCATCGGAGTTCTAAAACACAACTCAAGTGTCTAATTCAGTGTTGACTAAGGCTAATTGACTAAGGTAGGTGAGAAATGCACCTCTCTTGCATGCATCCATGCAAACCTAGCACTAATTGAATATAGAGGACTAAAAACTAAATGTAACTGACTCCTAACTTAGCTTGACTAGTCACCAACTCAACTCAACTGACCTTGGTTGGTATCAGCACTCCAAGTGGCTCCTAAATTGTAGAGATTGGTATAAGAGGCTCCTAAACTGATGCATTCAAGTGAAATAAGTGGCAGTAGGCCTCAATTAGTGTTCCCCACACTTTAGTAACTGAAACATGTGCCCCAATTAGGCCAAGTGGACCCAATGGTGCTAGTGACTAAAAATAGACTGGATGGACTCCCGATTTAGAAATGACTCTTGATTTAGACATATGACCAAATTGGACATGGGAGGATTAATAATCCTAATAGTAAGAGTCTTCTCGACTCTGAAACTCGATACTCACATGTGGAGAAGCTTGCGCTGGCCATGGTCATTGTAGCCCAGAAGTTTCATCATTATATTTTGCTTTGCTCCACCACTGTTTACATAGATTCCAAGCCCATGTATTACGTTCTTACACATCAAAAGCTTGAGGGAGAATACTCACGTTGGATCATGATTCTCCAAGAGTTTGAGTTAGAATTTTCCAAAAGCACTTCTAATAAGTCTCTCATTTTTGCAGAGCTTATATATAACCTTCCCTGTGCTACAAAGAATCATAGAGCCCTTTGATTCATTGCCCCATGAGTCATTATTTCTCATCAGTACGACTGATCCAAGGTTGAGGTATGATGTGTTTTATGTTAATTGATTTGATTATTCAAGGAAAGGTTATGTTGCTGTGTCTTTTTGTTATGTAGTTGTGTTTTGGATTGCAGAGGAACAAGTAGTGTTAGCACTGGTTGAGAATTCGTGATAACAGAGCCCTTTGATTCATTTCCCGATGAGTCACTATTCCTCATTAGTACGACTGATCCATGGTATGGAGATATCATTTTGTATCTCCAAACCTTACGATACCAGCCCACTTCCTCTTGAGATGAATGTCGCTGTGTTCGCCACCAGGCCAAAAGTTATCTCATTCTGAATGCTACCCTATATCGTCGTGGTGTTGAGTCTTTATTACAACATTTCCTTACACATGAAGAGGATGAGATCGTTCGGAATGATTGCCATGCTAGAGCTTGTGGCGGTCATCTCTCTGGGTTGGATACTGCCCAGAAAATATTATGTGTCAGGTACTTCTAGCCTTCTATTTTCAAATATCACTACTACATTTTGACCAAAAATCCGACGACCATCATGTCGGATTTTCGACACTTCCCTGTCGCATGTTCGACACTTTGATTTTTTGTTAAGCGTCGGAAACTTGTTGTCGGGTTTTAGACACCTAAATAACCGTCGGTTAAGCGACACCTAAGTAACAATCGGTTAAATTTAAAGCGTCGGTTAAGCGACGAAATATCTTTGACAGTGGTGAAAGTTTTTTAAGAAAATAGCCTTCATGCCGTCGGTTAAGCGACAGAAGGACCGTCGGATAAGAGATGGATCTTAGGACGAAACGTCGGAAAAACGACAGATATCTACAAAAAGCGTTGGAAAAGAGACAGTTTAAAGCGTCGGAGTTGCAACGGATATCTACAAAAAACGTCGAAAAAGCGACAGTTGAAAGCGTCGCTTAAGCGACGCCTGTTGAAATTTAAAAAAAAAAATATTGTGAAAATATTGTGCCAGTACCATCGGAGTGAGAGTTTACCCTTGTAACAAACTTGTGAGCAGTTTTGGGCACCGTTGTTCTCCCGTGCAGCTGTAGGAATGTTGGCGACTATGAGGTCCCCACTTCTTTGCACTTCTTTGCAGTAAATGGCCAAAGTAATGACAATGAAATAAATGCAGGGTAAACCTAGATCATCTGACACAGGGCTGCAGTGAAAATTGCTCGAGCTTGAAAAGACCATGCTGGAACCTTAAACTGTCAAAACCGTGGCAGAGATCCTAAGTATTAGTTTTTTAAAAAAAATATTCTTTTCATTTAAAACTGTGGAAAAGAAAAAAACAATTTGGAAGAAGATCACATCTTGTCTTTGTCCATTTTGTATATTATTATGGCATGGATGCATGTTATGCTTCTTTGTTCTATCCTACTTGAAATATTGAATATAATTATGTTGATTCTCTTGGGTTTAGAGTGATCCAATCTCTAATTAAATGATATGATGCTTAAATTTTTCACTGCTTATCATTTCTTCTCAAAACTTGCATTCATATCACTTGTCCATACTGATGCATCCCCTTCATGAAAGCCAGTTTTGGAATTAAATAATATGATGCTTGAATTTTTCACTGCTTATCATTTCTTCACAAAACTTGCATTCATATCACTAGTCCATACTGATGCATCCGCTTCATGAAAGCCATTTTTGGAAAATCCGAGCCAAAGAAGCAGACTCTGATTGTGTACAGGAGAGGAAGTACTCCTGTAACAGAGAAGGTTGTATTGCTCAGTTGGTAGAAGCATTGAAAATAATGTAATCCTACACTGCATCAGAATCAGTTGAGCATGTAGTGGTATCTAGTATCAAGTATCAACCATCATCAAGTATCCTAATGGAAGTCTGAAATAAACTAAGAAAATAAAGGGGTTAACCCAAATAGGTAAGCCCTAGACAATGAAGCAGAGTCTGATTGTGTGAAAGGAGAAGAATTACTCCTGTAACAGAGAAGGTTGTATTGATCATGGGAAGAAGCGATGAAAATAATTTAATCCTACTCTGAATCAGAATCAGAGGAGCGTGTAGTGCTGTCAGCCACCATGAGAATCAGAGTGCATTTTTTCTCCTGAGTTTTGATATTGTTTTTGGTCTAGGCCATTCAATGATAGCCTTAATCTTGTTTGGGTCCACCCTAATGCCTTATTTAGAGATAATAAGCCCCAAATATTCAAATTCTCTTCTCCCAAATGCCCATTTTGACATATTAGTGTAAATTTGATTTTCTTCCAATGTACTAAAAACTTTCTCCACATGCCTAAGGTGCCCTTTCCACATTTCACTGTAGATAAGGATCTCATTAAATAAGACGAGCATAAATTTCCTCAAGCATAGTTGGAATATATTATATTTCATTCAATGTTGTTGGTGCATTGCTCAAGTCTAATGACATCACATTAAACTGAAAATGACAAAATGTCCTTCATGGGTTCCAAAGTTTGTTTACTCCACATATTTTAACCATACACAGATCTAGTAGCATCCTGAACACATTTTTCCCCACATATTTTAACCATACACAGATCTAGTAGTATCCTGAACACAGATCAAACTCAGAGAAATATTGTATCCTGTGTAACTCATCTGACATTTCATCTATAAAGGGTATAGTTAATCTGTTTTTGATGATGATCTTATTTAATCACATGTAATTGATGGATAGTCTAGATGACCTGGCCTTTTTCCTTACTAAGATGTACAGAGAACTAAAAATCAAGGAATTACAAGGAAGTATATTAGCATAGGTTATATTGACTGAAAAAAGAGGCTAACGGTGGACAATAATACAGATGTTTATTAAGATATCAATGAGTGAGACTACTAAAACAATTAACAGGTAGGTGAAAAGGAAATACCTGTGCCACATAGTTTCCATATTGATCTTGAGCGAGGCTGTAAGCAGATTGCAGAATTTCTTCCATTATGCCATTATTTTTCTGCTCCTCTGTACAGTGCTCCAAAACCCTCTATCACCAGATCCACAAAGAGTATCATACATCATTTCAAAAGTGACTTGGAAACAATGGAAAAACACATATCCTATGTGAGCCTCATACCTGTATGACACAGCAACCATAGGGGTGTGTTGAGAGGTTAACAACTTGACCATAAAATGCAGATATTATAAATTCTATTTGGTTTGTAGGTACACACTTGATGCATTTTTGAATCACATGATTTCCGTTCTGATCTTTGACACATCAC
>LPNX011047458.1:450946-497240 GCA_001517045.1 Pseudotsuga menziesii | reverse complement strand
ATTCACCCATATGGCGCTTTCCATTTTAAATAATTAACGAATTAAGTGTATTTTGAAAGTGTTGTTAGCTTATTTGGCATGGAGACAATGTTGGATACAGAGATCAAGAATGATATTATGGAAGGAGTTGGATGTTAAGTATTGTTCAAATCTAGGATCACTTGGAGGTTATTATCAAAGTGCAATTCAGAGACTCCTATTGCAAACAAAGGAAATGGCATAAAGTATACATGCTCTAGATTTTTGTCCAATAGAGTGTCCTTCTTTGTTTTCAATGCAATTAATGGGGAAGTTTCCTTGAAAGGTAAATAATATATTGTCTATTTCTATTTGATTGCATTTTCAGTTGTAGTAGTTATGATTGGAACCTACCATAAACCAAAATTAGAAAATTATTTTTTCCCCAACAATGATGAAGTATATCGACCATCTTTGATGAGATTTAGATGTGTTTGATTTGGAAAGTTAGTAAAACTTACATGTTTGCATTGGTCTAATAATATTTAGGGTGCAACACTATATATGAAAAGAAAATGCTAGATTTGAAATATAACCAAGAGATATATAAGGTAAACTAGTTAGGATTCATGTAATCATGTAGTGGCATGTATGATTGGTGACCTACTTAGATGGCGGGCCTTGATGTGGTGTAAACATGGGTGTTCTTAGAAGGTTATCATTGCTAAATAGTTTCATTTTCATGAGATCTTATGAATCAATATTGAATATTTACCACAACGTTTTTACAGAACTTTCAACATTTCCAGGTTGACAATTCCCTTTTATCCTTGTAGTTGGATTTTAAAAAATCAAGCAATTTTAGAGCCGTCGCTTAAGCGACACTTAGGAAGATATCCGTCGCTTAAGAGACACTTAGGAGGATAGAAATTTTAGCTCTGTCGCTTAAGCGACATTTAGGAGAATTTCCGTCACTTAAGCGACGCTTATCCCCACCATTTCAAAAAAAAATTTAATCTTTCTGATTTTTGGCACGGTTCAAAGAAAAAATCCACGCGCCGTCGAAAAAAACCGTCGGATTTTGGATCGAAATGTAGTAGTGTATTATATTGAAACAGTCAATAAATTCGAACCATGTCAAATGTTCACTTTGAATAAACACATACATCCAGCTCCTCTACATCTCGTTGTAGCAGTTGGCCCCTTTGCAAAATGGGGCATTTATTTTGTGCATTGTAGACCTACCTCATTTGGGGGGCATGGCTACATTATTATGGTTGTGGACTATTTTACAAAATGGGCTGAGGCAATGCCCACATATGTTGAAGATGGAAATACTGCTGAACTATTCTTATTCAATCATATCATTGCTAGATTTGGGATTCCTAGGGCCATTGTGACCGACCATGGGTCACATTTTCAAAACAAGATGATTGCAGATCTTAGTGTGAAATTAAGGTTTTGTCACAATAAATCTACACCATACTATCCTAAAAAAAATGGCTAGGTTGAGGCTATAAACAAAGTATTAAAAACAATGCTTCAGCGGATGGTAGGGCAAGCCAAGTCAAATTGGCATTTACAATTTTTCTCTGCACTCTGGGCCTATAGAAATACAATTAAAAATTCCACCAGTTTTACACCTTTCCAACTAGTATATGGACTGCAAGCTATTCTCCCAATAGAGTGTGAAATCCCTTCTTTAAAGCTTGATGTGGAACTATTGCCCAACACTATTATAGATGAAGAAATATTCTTGTACCGAAACAAACTTGATGAAACTCGATGTGATGCTTCCTTAGCTAATGAGGCACATAAACGAAGAATGAAAGTTCAATATGACAAGACTATCCAACCCCATTCCTTCAATGAAGAAGATCTGGTCTTGACCTATGACCAGAAGCATGACACGTTGGGGGCAGGAAAATTCGAGTCTATGTGGCATGGGCCCTATATTGGCAGTCATGTTTTAGAGAAAGCAACATATGAATTGGTTGATTACGATGAGATCCATTTGGGAGAGCTCCTAAATGGGCTCTACCTCAAAAGATACTATGCCTAGGTCATCTAGCGTAGGGTTTTTGTAAATATTGTTTATAGTTTGCTGTGTGTCTTAAGCTTTGAGAGGTGTGTCTTTTGTGTGATTTAAAGTGTGTTTTATAAAACCCTACTTATGCATGTCTTTTGTTTGATGGACAAATGACTTCCTTCATTGGTTTTTCTGATGGTGAGCTGTTGAGTTCAGGGGGTTTTCTTTTAGGTCCTTCCACCAATAATTTGGCGGAATATCAAGCCATGGTTGGATTGTTGATGGAAGCCCTAGATTTTGATGTAAGGGAAATTAGGGATAATCTAGACTCTAAACTAGTTGTCCAAAACCTTAATCAAGTCTACACAATTAGAAATCCTGTGCTTCTTCGTACTTTTTGAAGAGTTAGGTTTTTAGAGAGGTCTTTTGAGCAAGTTACATATCATCACATTATGAGACATTTAAATGTTATAGCAGATTCCCTAGCTAAATATGTCTTAGATTGGCATATTGCTCATACTTAGAAGTCCATTTGAAACATAAAAACACATGTAAATTCATAAGTAGATAAATCATCCCACACATCAAATTTTTCCACACACAACTGTAAATATAAAAAGTTGTAGCACCGAGATACAAAATTTGGGTTGAAGCATCTCTAGCTTTCAGTGCCCGTTGAGGACCATAAAAATTTCAGAGTACATATCCATAGAGAAAAATATGAAGCTTCGGAGCTTTCAGTAATACATATCAAAAAAGTGAAGATCAAGGCAGACTAATCCTCGTGATGCTCATGGTAGCATGCAATGACATGGGCAACTCGATGGAGCATCCTAGAGAACCGTCCAGAGACACCTGCAGTATGGTGCTGATAATGCCTAGGTACCTTGTCGATAGTAATGTTAGGAATACCCAAAGTCAAGTGTGGTAGGTTCTCCTCAAGATCTTAGAGCTCTTCTTTAGCTTCAGAACGGTATAGCATCATATACCTGGTACTTACTCACCTAGCAATAAGAAACATCCCAACTGAACGGATGGACATAATGTCTGCATGAAAACACATTTTTATCTCAGTACTACAAAAAATAAAAATGAAATAAATAAAAATTTCAAAAAACATAAGTGGATAATGTCTTCTTACCTCGGTCATCCCACACTTCCCCCTCAGGTAAGACTAGCTTTGGATCATTTCAGAAGTCTTCCCCCTCATAGGCATAGTCCTCCACCATAAGTAACTGGTTTCTTAACCAACGAAGAAGCCAGAACCCTAAGTGACTTTAGGTCCTCCACCTCCAAGGTGAGGCATGGCTGTCACCCATGCAAGCATCCTCGGATCCTCAGGATCAAGTCTGGTAATGGTCACCTGGGGCCTCATGTGAGGTACCCACTGTAATATAAAGGACACTACCACTACTCCATAACAAAACTAATTTAGCGTTCTTCTTTTGCACTTGTTTAGTTGATTCTTCAGACACACCAAAATTCCTTCACACTAGTTGAAGACAGTAGGCTCCATGCACTACAAAGCATATATCATATGTGATCTACTGGTAAGGTGAGCAGCCCTAGTACTTGCAACCTTGCTGATGGTATACACTACTGTCCTCAAGGGGAGATCCACTAGACACTTGATCCGTAGCTTTCTCATTTGGGACTCTATACCCAGTGAGCAATGTTGATCAATAATATCATCCAAGGAGCCTTCTCCCCCTTGTGCTCTAGATAGAACTACAAGGCTTCCCTGTTGGGCTAAACTGGGCAGACCCGGGTTTTACCTTTAACTTCGCACCAACAAAAGACCCACAGTGTTGGCCCTTTCGGCAGCATCCTGCGAACAGGCTATAGTCTCACCCGAAACAGCTATGGGGTGCCGCAGAATCAAGTTTTTGCAAGCAGAAGAGAGAATCTAACTGTACCTTTAGTCTTTAACTATTAATAATCACTTAACACAATGCATGTATTATCAAATATGTAGCTTCACGATTAGATAAACAAACAGTTACTTGCACATCCCTTATCTGGGAATTCACAGCGAAGCTAGTTATTAACAACAATCTTACTTTATCAGTTATTTACTTAGAAATGCATAAAATATAATAACAAATCAGCACAAATGAACCACAACACCAGATGTAACGTGGTTCACCCCCAGTGTAGGGGTTACATCCACAGAACTGTGTTTTATTCAACTCTTTACAACTAAAATGACAGTTCTGATATGTACACTCAGCTGCAGATCCTTTCAGTCCTCAAATCCGCGCACACAGCAGCAGGCCTCTGTGCACACAGCTGCAGATCTTCCTTTTCACCAAAACCCCTCTACGCACACAGCTGCAGAGGTCGTCCATGCACACAGCTGGGACTTAACCTTCTTACAAAAACCATTATATAATCTCTTATCTTCGCATTCCATTAACTTCGTAAGATAATCATTAAAAACCTAACCCTACTTCTTTACATAAGTGCCTATTTATATAGCGCACTGTTACAAAACCATGGACTTAAGCCATGGGCGCCCAAAACCCTAACCCTGGATTTAACCCAAGGGTTAATTACAAAAAGAGGGGTCTCGACCCACCCGCAACACCCCTAAGAGTATTTTAGGCCGTAACTCTGCTTACACTTCCACAAAAACCGCGGAGTTACCAAAACTAAGGACCCTTAGGGTCGGAGCACCAACAGGCCCCTAAGACTCACTTGTGGCCCGTCCCGGGGCACTCTGCGACTCTTCTGGTGGGAGAATCTTCTTTGTAAGGATATGGAAACGACTATTGAGGTTGTGTATAATGTTGTCAGCTGCTTTCTCTTTTTCCACCAATTATTGTAACACTGAGGATGATACTTCATTAGCCTTTTTTTGCGCAAAAGTATCATAGGCCTTCAAAACTTTGAGCTCACTTTCCGCAGCATTGCTCAATTCCAATGCTTCATCGACAAGTGGCTGTAGCGAATTTTACAGTAGTGTTACCTTCGTCCTGCAGGAGTCGATTTCCTGCTGGAGCTCCTTGCTTCGCTTCACCTTAGCCATTTTTTGCATAGGAGGCAGTGTCTTAATTTCTGCTCTGACTGCATCTAATTCTGCCTGTCGCAGATTGATGGTTGCTTGTACCTTACCTATATCTGGATGGTCCTATAGGTTTGCCCATGCTTTGATACTATCTTCCAGCAGCTTTGCTGCGCTGCCCACAATATCTGATATTTTTGCTGCTGAGGCCTGGATGTCCCTATGGCGCTGTTCTTGGACCTCAGGTGGGGTTTCTGGAGGGATGCGAAGTTGAAGCTCCGCGATCTGATTCTGGTGTTCTGTTTTTAACTTTTCAATTTTGCTGCGAGACTATTGGGTGTAGTCTCTTAGCTTGGCAATTCTTTGCTCTGGGTCCTCTTCGTCTTAGATGTCGAAGTCAGGAAGACTCCGACATGCCTCATCTAGCGCTTGCGCCAGTGTAGCTCTTGTATGTTCAACCTCTTTCTTCTTTTGCGCCACTTCTTCCAGCCTTGCTGCAAGATTCTGGCTTTGCTTCATGGTGTCTTCCAACTGTATTTGAGAGTAGTGATCTCGTGCGTGGATCTCCTTCGTGATGGCTAACTGGCAGAGGTGCAATTCTGTCATAGACAGCTTGGTATAATCGATTCCAACTGTCATACTCATCTGCCGCCGGGAATCTGCATCAATAAGTATTAAAGCTGCGCTCGACACTTGGCCCCTGTTATCTCTGATCGGCCATTGCCTCATATCCTGCTGCGCGGATGCTGGGGTACTACTTGTTGCTGTATTAGTTGATGATTTTGTTGCTAGCTCTTTCAGCTCCGACACCCTATTTGCTACGCCCATGAGCGTAGCAAGATGCACATCCACGAACTGTGACCACTTTTGAGTTAGTGTTTCAGTAGATCTGTCAAGAGCTTTCTCAAGCTCTTCCAGCGACACAGTGACTCCTTCGTCTACATTTTTGTACTTTGACGCTTTTGTCTTCTTGCGGGACTGAGGCTTGTTTACCTCCTCTACCTCTGGCGATTTGCGCTTAGTTGATCGATTAAGATCTGATAGAGTTTTGGCCGACTCTTCATCCTCTTCTTCATGGTCACCATCTCCACCTTGGTCGTTTCCATCTTGCTGTGAGTCACTTAGGTCTTCGTTGTCTTCTAGTGGGCTTTGCTGCTGTGCTTGACTGGTACCTGCGCTTGTCTGGGTAACAGGGGGAACTGGAATGGTGGGTTTTTTTCCTGCATCTTTCAACCAGTCAGCCAGCCACTGTTGAACTATTCCTAGGATGTCTGCTTTGGTTACTACATATGGTAACTTAAACCACTGATGTGTTCGATCTGCACGGGCTTGAATAAAAACATGATGCATTTCGGCACTGAAGTTCGCGGCACCTTCATATTGAGAGAACAACTCATTGGTAAGTCATGGTATTCGCAAGATCTCGTAGTGTATACTCATGACATAAAAGGTGAACACAGTGTTCGTCATCTACTGAGATGTTTTGTCTGGCGACATCCAGAGGGATGCATATCTTACTGCACCCGGCATGCCTGGGGGTGCCTCCACGAACTGAGCCTCAGTGGGTTCTTTCCACCCAATTAGTGCAATAAGTATTAATAGCCAGGAATAATGAAAAGGTCTACCTTTTTCCTGCACATCACGGGCATCTTCCAGGAATTCCCTCGCAAGATATGCAGCCCAGTTGTAAGTGTAACCCTCAGCGCAGTTTATAGCGATTCTGATAACCGGGGCAGGCACTTCACTGGGCCTATACTTTCGTAGGAGTTTGCACGCTAAGAGCTCAGCTACGAAGCGGATGTTCTTGTTGTCAATCGTGGAAGTGTGATACCCTCATTTCCCCTCGGCCAGGCCGAAACGGTCCTTCATGCTTTGCGCGAGCTTCGTATCCTTGTGTTTTGACGAAAATTTAGTGCTCGGATCAGGCCCTGCTATCGGTAAGCCTGTGATCTTATGAATAAGCTCTGCATTGATAGGAATTTGCTTGTCTCCTATCCACAAGTGGTCATCATGTACTAATGCTAACAGCTGCTTAACCACGACGGTCACCTGTGTGCTGCGCCCAAAATGAGGAACATCAAGCATTTTTAGCAGGCCAGCTGTGGCCAAGCCGACAGCCCACTGTTGCACTTCCAATAGTGTCGCGCCCTGTCTGGGTATTTGACGTGATGCAAGTATTGAGCAGGTGCGAACTGTGGAAACTTGCTATGATCATTTGTGTCATGGTCGACATACTTAAGTCGGTCTATCTTTCCTGTCATGGTTCCAACCAGCTGTACACCTGGTGGCAGCAAGGGTGTGCTTAATGTAAACTACTTTGTCCGCTGAGGTGGCTGGACGTTTGGCCGAACGGGCTGGAGATACGGTGGCCGCAGTGGTTCAATGTGCTCATCTCCTTCATTCGGGACCTATGCTGAACTAGGAGGGTCCATCTGGTGAGTCCTTGATGTTTGCCCTGATTGCCTGTGTCGGTCTTCGTTCCTCTTAGAACGAACTTCAGGTTTAAAATTTTTCCTGGCGGACCGTGTCTGCATCGGCCGCAGCGGGGCTGGGTGAGCTTCTTCATGGGGCATAGAGGTATGTGGGGGGTCAAAATGACTCTGGAGACCCCTCTGTTCAAACTCTCTTACTAGATCCTGAAGCTTTCGCTCGTCTATCATGGGTTCACTCGTAAGTGTCAAGGAAATGCAGAATGCGATTTTTGCCAACTTAGGGATCTCTTTATACACTTTATCAATCAAATCTGTTAGGACGATGCATTTAAGGCACCAAATTCAATAAAATCTTGTCCGACCGGTACTGGATTTTCCATGATCTCATTAGTACAGACAATTAAGGTAATTAAAGTGCCCATGCCGCCAATTCAGCTGTTTTCCAATGGCCATATTTTGAGCTTTGCCATGTTTTTGTGCTCCGGCAAAATCACTGTCTTAGCTTCATCACAACGGGAAGTATTAGCACAACATTGCTCCGCGGTCTATCCTGGTAAGATCTGCGACATAACTGCTAAGTTTGGTGCACTAACTTCTTGGTTCTACTCCTTATTTTGGTACTCAATTCTTTCTTGATCATCAACTGCCTTGTCATGGATTAGTCTGACATCTGCATCTAAAGTAGGGCAAACTTCATTAATAGAAAATGTAAGCATAAAACTATCAACAAGATCATCCCAACTTACAGTACCGTGTCGAAGCTCGACCTCCGTATACCAGTTTTTTGCTATAGGTTCCAAAGTGTGCACAAACTTATGCACCCATTCCTCATAAGGTACATGTTCCCATGCTGCATAACATTGCTTCAAATGTTCCTGAGGACTATTCTGCCCATTGAACTTGCTTCACACCTCTTGAGATTGGTCTATGAATCTGAGGCATAGAAATTTCTGGCAAGCTTCCCAACTGTGAATATATTTCCTGTGGCCATTCCACCATCTCGCTGCTGTAGCTCTTAATGCTGCTTCCAGAGTCTGCATTCTCTATGATTCTGGCACTTGTTCTGAGAACTGCGCAATAAATTTTCTTGGGTCTGTCAACCCATCATATATAGGCAAATCTCTGGCCTGTGCACTAAGGCATCTAAGAGATTTGGTAATTCGTGCACACCGATGTCCATGTAGCTCGTATAGTCGATTCTGCCAATTCTCTAGGCCATCATCTGAGTCAGACATGCAGGAGCTATCACATTGCCAATCCATTACACCTTCGGCATTAGGATCAACATAATCTTCTTATTTAGCTGTGATATTATAGATGTAGTCTAGAATATCCTGATCTTCCTCTCTGACAGGTTCCGTATATCTTTCTCCTTGAGAAGGATCCAATGGTAGTATAGCTCTTAATCCCTTCCCTTCAAAAGTCATTTGTCTCTTTTTAAGATTGATAACCGCATCACTATATATTGCCCACTCAATTCCTAGCAAAGCTGGATAGGGGTTACTGTCATCAATGATCTCAATAACTTCAAAATCTGCTACAGTGCTGACTCCATCTATATCCACTGGTACTCTAGGGAATCTTCCTAAAGGCAAAATCCTCTGCTGATTGGCTAATCTCAATTGGATAGGGGACCAGTCAAGGGTGGGATTTCCCATTTGTTCCCATGTCTGTTTAGTTAAGATATTGACTTCTGAACCCAGATCTAAAATAATATCCTTCATGTCATATTCTCCTATCTGAGCATGTAGTCTCATCTCTCTTCCAGTCCTTCTAATTCTACTGACAGCTTTTTCCTTACCAAGGCTTTGCTGAGGTTTGCAAGACTGAATAACTTTTTGTAATTCATTTAAGGCATTCTGATTTCTTAACAATTTGATGCAACTCTGTAAAAACGATGACAGAGTACTTACTTGGCCTTGTGAGTCTTCCTGGGATTGCAGCTGCTGATGCTGCTTGTTTGCTGTAGGCAAATCTGGATCAGCAAAGTCTTGTCTAGCTTCCAAAAAAGTTTCTTTTTCTCGTCAAACATCAAATGCTGGATTTTTCTCTACGGCCTTGCGAACCCAAGCTTCGGCAGGCTGCTTTGCCTGGCACTGCACATCTGTCGTAGCTCCACTTCTTGTAACCACATTAACAGTTGGGATTGGTCGTGGCTCAACAGCAATCAACTGGACACTCGGACTAGGTTTGCTATTCCTTTCTTGAATTTTAGCTAGCAACTGTGGGCACTGCTCGATGATATGATCGAATGCTCTGCAGTATCGACATGTTGTGGTTGGGTTTTGACAGTCTCAAGCTAGATGTCCTGCCTGATTACAGTTATAGAAAATAACTTGACCTTGACCTCCTCCAGGCATACCATGACCACGGCCTCTAAAAATACCTCAACCACCTCGGTAACCATACCCATCATTTCCTTGTGCATCCGGGTAGATCCTATAAGTGTCATAGGTCCACTCCCTCATGAGGTCGAAGCTGCGACATTCATCTTCATTGTGGCCTACTGACTTACAGAATTTACAGTAAGGGTTCTTCGAAACTTGAACATACCTCTGTAATAGATAGTAGTCTTCTGGTCGATGCTGGCCAGTAGTTCGACAGATCTCACACTACAGAACACTAGGATTCAGTGGGTTTGGTGTGCCAGTATTCAGATAGTTTCTCAGCACCAGACACTGGTCCTTGTCGTGGCCTTCTGTTCGACAACGTATACACCATACCTCTTCGTGGGTGGATTTCCCTTTTTTCATGTCATGAAGCTCTAAATCCATCTCTGCGAGCTGTGCTTGAATTTGAGCTATGCCAGAATTATCTTCGACAGGTGTAGTTTCAAGCTTTATGGCAATCTCTAAGGCCTCTTACTGATCAACAACCTTTTGTTGCATGAGTGGAGCTCTGATGTGAGGTAATAATGCTGCAATAAACCACTCCTTATGTTGTGCTGGTCCAATCATGAAGCTAACTTGGTCAAGCAGAACTTTGAATCTTTGATCAAAGTCCCACACAGATTTACCTCACCGCTGCTGAATCTCCTTTAACTCAGTGATGCACTTCGACTCTGATTTAGGTTTCTTAAATTCTCGGATCAGTGCTACTTTGATGTCAGCCAAGACAGGATTCTGCGTGCTAGAAAACTTCATAAACCAAGTTAGGGCTCAGTCTCTGAAAGAAGTGATCAGCTGCGCTCGTTGAACATCTACGTCCGTAATGTTCTTCGCGGTCCACACAGCTTCGCACAGAAACCATAACTGTTCTGGATATTCTGACCCAGTTCCTTTAAAAATTGGTAGTTTGATGTCATCATGAACATGGGCCATCTAGGATCTAGGGGGGGAGGAAGGGTTCGAACTAGCTGGGGAAGGCGGACCTGCGACAGGGATACTCGGGCTAGTGTTACTTTCAAACTGCGACAGGTTCTTGGGAATAATAGGTCTCTGCTGTGGGGTTATCGGAGGGTTTCTAACAGAGGGGGGATCAGCGGGTTCAGAGGCTTCAGAGCTTATAGGGGTATACTCAGTAGAGGGGCCGAGATCTCTCTTATATCTTTTGCCGCTTCGCAGCAAACCACTTTGCTCGTCGAAGTCGCAGTCACTTCCAATCATAGGTTAGCAATACTAGATCTAACAATCTGATTCTATAAGCAAGATTCCTTTTTTAGCCAATAGTATTTTAATATTCAAACTAAATAGGTTCAAGTACTTACCCCTTGGTCCTTTGAAAAATTGTCGCTCAGCTTCGCTAAAGGAGGTACTTGTGTCGATGGCGAACTCCGTCACAAATGCTTCGAGAGTTCGCGCAGTCCAGAAATCCACGGCTCGCGAGATCGCATTGTTCACTCTTTTCAAGATAGCGATTCTTGCGGGGGTCCAGGGAGGAAACTGGTTTTCTTGGAAGTTCGTCCTCCTTTCTGTTAACCTGGATAACCACTGGTGCAACTCTATGTGTATAGTACCAAAGAAAATTTCATGAACCTCAGAAAAGACGTACCTTTCCAAAAATTGTTCCGCGCTATGACGACGATCTTTATTTTCCTGTTTTGCAAACTTCAAATAGGTCGCTTCAATCCAATCACCAATTTCTTTTACAGAGGGTTGCCAAAACATAGCCCTCGAGGTATGACGTAGATCCCTCTTCAACAGATACTGATTTCAACTGGCAACGGAACCAATTTGTTGGGCTAAACTGGGCAGACCAGGGTTTTACCTTTAACTTTGCACCAACAAAAGACCCACAGTGTTGGCCCTTTCGGCAGCAGCCTGCGAACAGGCTACAGTCTCACCCGAAACAGTTATGGGGTGCCACAGAATCAGGTTTCTGCAAGCAGAAGAGAGAATCTTACTGTACCTTTAGTCTTTAACTATTAATAATCACTTAACACAATGCATGTATTATCAAATATGTAGCTTCGTGATTAGATAAACAAACAGTTACTTGCACAGCCCTTATCTGGGAATTCACAGCGAAGCTAGTTATTAACAACAATCTTACTTTATCAGTTATTTACTTAGCAATGCATAAAATATAATAACAAATCAGCACAAATGAACCACAACACCAGATGTAAGGTGGTTCACCCCCAGTGTAGGGGTTACATCCACAGAACTGTGTTTTATTCAACTCTTTACAACTAAAATGGCAGTTCTGATCTGCACACTCAGCTGCAGATCCTTTTAGTCCTCAAAGTTGCGCACACAGCAGCAGGCCTCTGCGCACACAGCTGTAGAGGTCGTCCACGCACACAGCTGGGACTTAACCTTCTTACAAAAACCCTTATACAATATCTTATCTTTGCATTACATTAACTTCGTAAGATAATCATTAAAAACCTAACCCTACTTCTTTACATAAGTGCCTATTTATATAGCGCACTGTTACAAAACCATGGACTTAAGCCATGGGCGCCCAAAACCTTAACCCTGGATTTAACCCAAGGGTTAATTACAAAAAGAGGGGTCTCGACCCACCCGCAACACCCCTAAGAGTATTTTAGGCCGTAACTCCGCTTACACTTCCACAAAAATTGCGGAGTTACCAAAACTAAGGACCCTTAGGGTCGGAGCCCCAACATTCCCCGCATACACAAACTGGTCAAAAAATAAATATCCTTGATCTCTATAGGTAGGATATGGAATCCTACCACAAAATGATCCTGGTCGGGATCCCACATGTCTACGATGTATTCTAGCAGTTGGACATGTGCTTTCATTCTAGGTATCCAGAAATACTTAATAAGCCTGCAGTTCCGTAAAGCCTCGATGGTGGCTGGATCATTTGCAAACTAGTTTTCTGGGATTCATGCTCCCTTTCCTTCCAAAATACCATGGTATACCTGTAACATGCCAATTTTGTAGTCATAAAATATGTCATGGTTAAAAGGAAGAAAAATGAATAAAATGATAAATTACAAAGCAAGAAGGAAAATATGAAAAAAAATATTTTTTAGATGGTTAGGTTTTTTATTTTATCTTCTCTTTCCCCCTGCGGCGCTGTTTTCCTTCACGCATTGAGCACCGCGACGCTTCTTCCTGTGGTTTGCAGAGCATCGAGCACATGTCTGCTGTGGACAGAGCATTGTTGGGGGTGCTGATCAATGACCAAAAACCTTAAAAAGAAGAAATTTTTTCCTTCTAATGTGGTTCAAAACTCCTATTGGGATGGTTAATCCTATATCCTATCATTGCCAAAGGAGAATCTATCATCTATCTTGCTTTTTAACCATAAAAATGTTTTAGGAACTTGAATTTAAACAATGCAAAAGAAGCAAAATGAAAATTATTGAATATGGAAAGCGAAAAGGATCAAATGCTTATCTCTTCTATGGAGAATGAAGCAGTAATGACGTGGAATACCCTTTCCAAATCACTGGAAGAACTCTTGCTATCAAATCCAAACTTCCAAAACTCACCAAATCGTAAAAAACAAGTGGTAAAAATAACTTACCTACCCTTTCTATTTATAGAATATTTGGAGTTTTCAAAAATGCATTGTAATTTATTTAATTTTGAAATCCAAATTATTTTGGTAAAAGTGGGTTTTTATTTTTTACTTTGTATAGTTTTGAAAAAATGGCTTTTAATGGTGTTTTTTGAGTTTTTTTAGGTGAATATTGGGTCATGGTTATGATTTAAGCTATTTTTTTCTTTTTCGAGCTTAGAGAAGAACTGAAAAAGTACTGAGCGTCGTTTACACTTTTTACATGCTCATTAAAATTCCAGTAGAAAGGTGTCGAGTATACTTTTTCTCTTTTTTCATACTTTTTCACTTTTTCATACTTTTTCACTTTTTCACTTTTTCAAATTTTCATACTTTTTCACTTTTTCAGTAGAAAGGAACATAGTTCGGGAGTTATGTTTAAGCTCTTTTCAGTCTCTTTAAAACACAAAAATATTTCCAAGCGAACTTGTTATGTTCACTCTTGTAAAATAATCAGAATGCTCGACTAGTCGGGGGTAGGTTATCTCTTTTTCAAACTGACTAGCCTTATTTACAAAAAAGGACCTTTCGGAGTCTTCTTAGTCATTTATTTTCTCTAAACATGAAACGACAAATGAGTTTGCTTTCATCAGACTCGTAAAATTACACGATGAAAGACCCTATTTGGGAATGAACCCCTCCTTTCTCAGGTTCATGAAAAATATGAGAATGGACTCATCGCTTGATGAGCTTCAACAAGTGTTTGTTACCCTCTTTGGAATCGTAAAAACGAAAAGAGGCACTCACCTTTTGAGGTGGGGAAATTAAAGGAAAGGGGAATGGTTTTCATTTTTTTATATGGTAGTACTCTATAGTCCACCTTTGAACATGGAACCTGTCTGCATTTGCATATCTGAACAGTTGGTTTTTTCAGCTTGTCTCCGAGTCGATCCACTTTTGTGAGTCACCTGAATCCTTTGAGTCAATTCAAAGAATGCTTTGTCAAATTCATTGCATTACACATGGTTCTATTCTCATTTAATTCAAATCTTCCAAGTCATGTGTCATGCCGTCAAATTGTTCAAAGGATGTCTCTCCCAGAATCATAACTCATTAGTAACTTCACTTGTCCTTAAGAGTCAGTTATTGTCTGAGTCAGTCCATTACTTCAAATCAAATTTTGTTCCTAGTTTTGTCTCACTGATGTGGGAATCATCATGGCCCTCCTATGACAAGTCTATTCCTTTCAACTTTAGATCATTATCCAGGAATTAGACCTGGAAACCTAGACAGTACCTTGGGACTGCATGCCTTAATGGCAGGTTACCTCGCTTTTGACATGAGTTTACATCATTGAATCTTAATTGAAATATCTCATCGAGTGTTTGACTTCAAGTTCTTTATTCACATTCGATGGTATGTACTAAGATACCTTGGGGGTCATTGACATCAATGATGATTACCCTCACACTTGTTAACAGTTTACATTATTGATTGGTAATCAAGTGGTTTCTACAATGTTCGACATCAAGAAATTGTAATCACATGGTTAGTTTCATATCGTTTGGGAATTGGGATGAAGACCCTGAGTAGTTAGGATTTCTCATCATCATTGCCTATTGTCATGTTGCGTTTGGAGATCATTTACAATCATGACATGGATCCACATTGTATGTTTGGTGGCTGTGTTCTATATCTGAGATTGAGAGGCATAGATCTACTTTGTATATCTCGTAGCTATGTCCTACTTCTTGTAGCAATTATTCATGGATATATAGTGTATCAATAGTAGCCATGACATGGTCATCATCATAGATCTGTAGTGTATTGGTCCGTAGCTCTGATCGGGTTGGATAAAGTCAGTTACTGGTCCTATATGAGTCTATCTCTCTTTGCCTTTGTATCAGACGAAAAACCTGCAAAGTATTTCACCTATCACTTTATTCTAGCTTCATACTTTGGGGGTCATTCTGTTGCATCTGGAAATCTCACATTACTTAGCAGCCTCCATGAGAATTTTACTTTGCCCTTTAACCTCCCAGAAAGCCTAGTATGAGTCACCTTGGTCACTTTTTTCCTTGACCTAGAGGGGGCGACGCTTTTTGGTGTTTTGCACAGAGCGTCGCTGATGCCTGACTCAGTTGAGAAAAAGACATCATTTTTCCTCTTCTTTGGGAAAAACCCTAGGTCGACGCTCCTGATAGTTCTGCTAAAAGCATCAGTGGGCAGTAAAAAGGAAAAACAAGATGTTTCTAGAAGCTTTCGTATGGAATCCTTTGTGGAATTAGTTCCTATATTCCTGGGGGAGGTGGTATTTGCCTCCCTCACCTATTGGGATTTCATTCTATCCTTTCTCCAAGTCATCTCATGGGTTCTAGGACTATAAATGGAACTTTCACGAGGAGAGTAAGGGAGTCCATAAAAAGAATCCTTATGCTGCTAGTTTGAAGTCTGAATCAGAGGCAAAGTAGAGGTAGCTTGTGTTTGGAGGGGTCTTCATAGTCATAGGAGATTGTAGACATTATTGATTAAGATAGAAGCCATCGACATCAATGATTTTGGTTGTACTTCTTTGTCATCCATATATTAATACAAAGACATTTCCCTTTGCTATATTTGATTTTAGTGTTTGTAATTAAATATTATTGGATTTCTTGATCACCAATATGAATAGTCAATTATCATGATGCTCTCATCCCTTTTGTCTGTCTTGTGATCTATTTTATAGATATTGGACTATTGCAAGGAATTTCTAGAGAGAAGACAAGAAGATCCAAGGTTGAGGTATAATGTGTTTTATGTTAATTGATTTGATTATTCAAGGAAAGGTTATGTTGCTATGTCTTTTTGTTATTTAGCTGTGTTTTACATTGCAGAGGAGCAAGCAGTGTCAACACTGGTTGAGAATTCCTGATAATAGATATAATTTGGTGGGTTGTCCAACAAAGTGAACGATATCAGTATGAGCAGCCAGGACTAGTGAAATTTGTACTTGGGGTCCTCCTGCGCCTGCTCGACGTCATTGATCAGTTCATTCATCAAGTACTATGGCCAGTTAAAATTCACACCTTGTGAGCATAGCTAGGCCATCTCTACCGCTCCAGCGGTGCATTCATTTGGCCTCATTTTGTGCAACAACTTGCACGACAGGATCCTTGCAGTGAACTGCATGCCAACTTCTTCAATCTAGGGAATGGGGAATCCCCTTCCCACACATTGCAGACCATACTTCTGCTTCATTTTAGTGGTATCCTTGCCCTGTTTCAAATACAACGTAGGGTCATGTCCTTTCTTTGGGAGCCCTATGATCGATGAAATTGGATCGACGTCGATCGGGTATGGTTAATCGGGCCATAGGAACCCTTTGTGGAAATATACCAAAAGTTGCTTCACATATGTGTTAGCCTGTAGGATGTGGCCAAAATGTGGCATGAAAAGTAAGTTCATCAATCTTTCCTGGTCGACACTATCAGCCCACTTAATTGGCGTAAGAACTTGAGGACCAGTCGGCCCGGTTTGAATTATGACCATGCAATTTGTTCTTTCCAAACCCTCCTGCAGTCGACTATCAAAATCCTTGAAATTCAACTTGGAGAGATTTGGAATTATGTCCATGAGCATGAGTACATGCTCAGGGATCCGAGGTGCTACTAAAATCATATTGGCTTTCATGGGAAGCTCCACTAGCTCTGCCTTAGCTCTCCTTGGTCCGACATAATGGGGGAAGTTTTCATCTTGCTCCTCAGTTTTTGGGTCTCTACAGGCTGGGGAGTCCTCCATCAGCTCTTCCTCAAGCACGTCTTCCTCCATTGGTTCTTTTCCAATATCATATGCAACGACCTCAGCCTTGCATTTCCTAGACAGTGGTGGCCTAGATGACTCTCCAGCCGCTCTCTCCCTAGCCTGTCTCAGCTCCATGACAAGACTTACAGGTGCAATGGATGGGTTCTGAAAAGGGTTTGGCATAGGGTACGAATATGGGGGTCGAACAGGGGCCGAACTAGGGGGTCGAACAGGGGCTGAACCAAGGGGTCAAACAGGGCCTAGAGCAAGCACATGATTCTCTCTCGTTTGTGCCATTGGGTTGAGTTCTGGTTTTGGCTCTGATTGTTGTACCTCGGGTGATTGAATTTCTTCCTCAATTGGACAACCCAGATTGAAAGTCACGTTGGATAGCTCATTTTCACTGGAGACATCTATTACCATGGGTGTTGGCTCACTCTGGGATAGGGTTCGACTCTAGAAACTTTCTTCTCTGGTTCTCTTAGCTCTCTCTGTGTGCGTAAAATATTGTTTGATGTCGAATCCTTATATTTAAACTCGCCAACGTTTCCTAGAGTCGTCATGCGATGGGAGGTCGAGGTCTAATTGGTCACATGGGTTTCTCTATTGTTGTGTTCCTTCATTAACTTGAGAGCTTGAGTACTGCACTGTACCTATGAAAACCGTTATGGAAGTTACGTTGAGGACGATTGATGGGACCAAAACACATGTCGTTATTGTCCTCATATCTTGTCGAATTAATGAGGCTTAGCTGTCACAACCGCCTCAATATTCGTCAGATATATGCACTTTAATGTCAACCAGCCTGTCATTTCCAATTTTTCTAGCACTTTCCACTTTTTCCTACGTTGTGCACTTTTTCTTGTGCTTTCAACTGGTTCTGCCGTAGACATGTGACATAATAGTTTACATCTTTCTGCTTTTCCCATTTTTTTCATGCACGGCATGATTCTAGACAGGGATGTTATGACCATCATAGAATGGTTTCAGGTGACTTTTGTTCACCATACCCAGCGACATATGTACCATCTAGTTTCAGTAATTTTACTGTGTCCACATCAACGATATGCTCGATCGTGTATGCCCCTAGACAATGTGTTTTCAACTTTCCTGGATGTTTCAAACATTTGCTATCATACAACAACACAAGTCCTTCGACTTTGAATGGTTTGATCTAGATATGGCGATCATGCTATGCTTTCTGTCGTTGCTTCTCAACTGTTTCATGAAATCCTGTGACAAAGCATTCCTCTTCCATCTAAACGAGCTGTGTCAACCTCTGTTCGATAGCATCCCCATCGGTCATCTCTGTCAGCTCAATAATTTGTAGGCTCGACACAATGTAATCCATTGCAACAACAACTTCCTATCCATATACTAGTATGAATGGGGTGTTCCCTATCAGTTGCTTCTAAGTTGTGCAATATGCCCATAGCACAACTGATAATTTTTTATCCCAATCATCCCAGCACGCATTGCATACCTTGGTCAATGCATTCTCCAGAATCTTATTGAAAGCTTCAACCATTCCATTCTCCTGAGGATGATAGGGTGTTGTCTTCTTATGCTGGATCTGAAACTCTGTAGTCAACTCAGCAATCATTTTGTTAACAAAATGCGTACCTTGGTCACTTAGTAGTATTTTTGGACAGCCAAATCTGGTGACTACATTTTCAAATAGAAACGTTTCCACAGTCGCAGTGGTACACTATTTAATAGGCACAAATTCATCCCATCTGGTTAAATAGTTTATCGTAGTGATAATGTAGTGTGTTCCATTTCTCTTTCCTGGTGGATTGACTGGTCCAACAAAATCAACTTCCCACTTGAAATGGTTGAAGGGTTATCTACGGTGCAAGTGGCATCTCGTCGCGGCGTGACGATTTTCCTATTCTCTAGCAGATATCACAGCGCCTGCAGAAGCTTTTAGTGTCCATGTGTATGTTTGGCCACCATAGTCCTGCCTTCAATATCTTACACACAATTTCTTTACCTGCGTAGTGTCCTCCTGTGACACCATCATGTGCTTCACTCATTACCCAAGGTTGTTTATAATAAAAAACACAACAGTGCAATATTTCATCCACGCCCAGCTTGTACAGATGTCCCGCAGTTAATGTATAATAAACAACTTTGAAAACCCAATGTTTCTTCTAATGAGTTGACATTCCTTCAGGTGCATAGCCTATGCTCAAAAAGTGAATGATGGTGTTAAACTCATGGTTCTGATCGTCCATCATGTGGATCGCAAATAGTTGCGCGTCAGGAAAATTATCTTCCAAGCTGGTTGGTTCTTCACCAATTTATATCCTTGATAGGTGGTCTGGCCCAACATTCAGTCGACCAGGTTTGAAAACAACCTCAAAATCAAATTATTGAAAGAGAAGAATCCATCTATAGATCTTCCCCCCTAACACTGGCTTGTTGACTAGGTATTTCAACGCTGAATGATCAGTGTACATCTGAAAATGTCCACCCAACAAATAGTGTCTGAACTTCTGAAGTGCATAAACCATGGTGAGGCCTTCTCTTTCTATCGTCATGTAGTTCTTTTCTGCTATTGATAGTTTTCTTCTTGCAAAAGCAATAGGGTACTGGTCTAGCACACCCTCTCCTGGTTGCATCAAGACTATGCCGAGCACGACAGATGACGCGTCGACATGAACATGGAGCTCGTTCTTCCAATCACGGAATACAAGTATTGGCGCAATGGCCATCTTGTTCTTTAATTTGTCCAATATTTCCTGGAAAACTGGCGTCCACTGAAACTTTGCATCATTTTTCAACAATTTTTCCATAGGTACAGTGATCTCTGCATATCCTCTGATGAACTTTATGTAGTATCCCATGTGTCCTAGAACTGATCTTAGTTGCGTGACTAATGTAGGTGGTGGTAAGTTGAGGATAATTGCAACTTTTGCTGGGTCGACCAAAATACCGTTGTGACATACAATGTGACCCAACTGAACACCAAATGGTGCGCAAAAGATACATTTCTTAGAATTAAGCACGATCTGATACTGGAAACAACGAACCAACATCATGCACAAACTCTCAATATGGTTTCTTACTAGACCAAACACAGTCCAATCATCAAATTAGACCTCAAGAAATTTATGAATAAAATATTTAAAAGCAGAGACTACTATTCTAGAAAAAATAGCAGGTGCATTCTTGAGTCCAAAAGGCATTACTGTATACTGGTAGCATCCCCATTCAGTGACGAAGGTCATTTTGTGGTCATCCTCCTTCATGATTTTGAATTGGTGGTAGCCAAAGAACCCATCGGTGAATAAATACATCTCTTGTCCTTCAACACTTTCAAGTACTTCATCTTTAAATAGTGTTGGGAATGGATCGTGCAACCATGCATCATTCAGCTTTCTTAGGTCGACATAGATCCTTACTTCACCTTTTGTCTTCTTATCCTGGATTACTATAGGGATGATCCATTCTGATTCCTCAATGGGTTCAATGATTCTCGCGTTGAGCATGTGATCCAATCTGCTTTTACCTTTTCTTTAAATCTTGGATTTAGTCTATATGGACGTTGTTTATTGGGTTTATCATCTAGTTACAGGGGTATTTTCATCTCCCCTAGGTCGTCGACTATTCCCTTCATCTCTAAGAAATTGGTAGGGAATAGATCCTGATGCTCATGCAGTAAGTCTGTGATCTTCCTGACTGTCTCTTCATCCCAATAATCTCCTATATTGACGAAATTTGGGTTCTCTAGCGACCTGATATTTACTTTCTTTATTTTCAACGGCTTAAGGAACTGGTCGCTTGAAATACCACTTCCTTCTACTACGCGGGTGCCCTCTGATTCTTGTATGTTTATGTTAGTCAGATCGTCATGTGGGCCTCCAGCTTGATTGTAGCAAGCCATCCATTGCTGAATGGTTGCGCTGCACTGGTGAGAATTGGCCTCTTCAACAGGGATTTTAGTGAATATATTCTCCTTTATCGTTTGAAGTGTAGCATCAATTGTAGGTCGCTCATTAGTAAATTCAAATGTGTGCATGAACTGCTTAGCGATCCCTTCCCAATATTGGGTTACTTGTCACAACTCCATAGATGAATACCATGTTCTAGGTGTCATTTCCAATGTATGAATGAAATGATGGACCAATTCTTGTCGTGGGTACTTTGCAAATACTGTGCGATAGTGGTTCAGATGTTCAACAGGGTTCGCCAGTCCTGAATACTTGTGATTCACAAGGGTGACCTCTTCACTGAATCTGACTTGCATCAATCTTCTGCACTATGGACAATCTGTTATGGACTACTTGTGTGCACCCCACCTTATAGCGGGTGTAGATTTTAGCACATGATCTAGCGCAGACAAGCGTTGTGACTCTATTACAAGTCTTTCAAACTCAGTTGATAAGGCCATAAGGTTAGGTAAACCCTCATAGGTGGGTAGTTCTCTTAACTCATTCTCCACCCGTCGCACAGATATTGTAACTCTTGTGCACCTCGTCATAGAGACCTCATGCAGTCTATTTTTCCAATTCTCCAAGGCCTCCCCTGAGTCGGATGTGCAAGAACTAGCACTCTTCCAGCTCATGTTTCCATATGCTGTCAGATTGATGTAGTATCCTTGCATGGTAGTGACATTGTATATCTGGTCAAGATAGTCACCTTATCCCTCATTGTAGACAGGCCCAATGTATCTCTATCCCTCTAATGGATAAATGGGAGACACCACTCTCATCTCATTATCCTCGAATTAGAGCATCCTTTTTTTGAAATTTATAATAGTATGGTTGTGTATGGCCCAATCTATCCCCAACAATGCAGGATATGGATTCATTTCATCAGCAATGTTAATGACTTCACCCATTCAATGTCGACAGGGACTTGAGTCAATATTCCAATTGGTAGAACCTTTGCCTAATTTGCAAGTCACAACTGGACAGGGGACCAGTCCAATCACGGCTTGCCCATACTTTCCCAAATTTGTCGCATCAAAATATTGACATCAGAGCCAAGGTCTAAGATGATGTAATCCATGTTGTAATCCCCTATCTATGCACTCATTATTACCTCACGCCTAATTTTGAATTTCTTACTGACCTGGTTAACTGTATTTTTGGGCTGCAGCTCTACTGGTGTTTCTTCTATCAGTGCTTGTAGTTCTGTGATAGCATATTTATCTTGTATTAACGCTAAGCAACTTGAGCTTACCAAAATTTTGTGGAGTCTTCTTTTGAAATATTTGCTGAAATCGTTCAAGAATCTCCCTGACTTCTTCTGATGTTGATGGTTCTTCTGGATCCACAAACTCTGTTCACATGTCCATGAATAATTTCTTTTGTTTTTGGAATTAAAATGGAACCTTCTTCTGGGTTGTGGGTTGCACTTGCAGCTATAGTTGTTCTTGTTGGGCTTCTTGTTTAGATCCAGTCGTAGCAACTCCTCGTGTTACGACAACAACATTTGGATATCTTGGCTCAACAACAATCATTTGAACATTGAAGTTTGTATTCAAGTTTGGGTTTGGATGTTGGGAAGGGTTAGGAACTGTTATGGTCCTAACCTTCCTTTTTGTGATCAATTGGGGACATTGTTCCACATTATGAAAATATCTTCGCAGGTTCCAGGAAATATCTGGCATAGTGACCTAGTTTTCCATAGTTATATCATGTAACCTGACCTCTTCCTCTACCAAATCCTCCTCCTCCTCCTCCTCTGCCTCTGAAGTTTCCACCACCCCTTCCTTGAGGGTGTGGTTGTTGCGGGGGGTAATGGTTCTATTGATATTGCGACTGATAGTGATTCTACTACGCATATGGTTTCTGTGGTGCATACTGAGGCTGATACTGGTTCTGATACTGATTGGGTGGGAATTGTGTAGGCTGATATGACGGTTGTGCTAGTTCATCCTGAGCCTGCCCCTCATTCTTCATTAGGTATGTATCAACCGTATTTTCCTTCAGGAGCTGGTATGCTCTGCAATCTTTCTCTTCATCCCCTATTGTCGTGCAAAATTTACCAAATAGGTTTGTAGGAGTTCTTACAAATTTTTTCAAATATAGACAGTCCTTGTCACAATGTCCTCTATTCTGGCATATACGACACCAGGGTAGTTCGTGTGTACTTAATGGGTTTGGCGCACCCAATAAGACAAAATTCATGAAGGTCAGAAAGTTATCCTTGGTGTGTCTGTCCATTCTGCATTTCGTGCACCATAGATATTCATGTGATTCCTTACCCTCCTTGATGTCCTACAATTGTATTGTCAGCTTAGCCAACTGTGATTAAATCTGTACCATCCCTGTGGCACCATCGCTAATTGTTGAGGCCTCTAGCTTCATTTCAAATTCCAGTGCTTCTATCTATGAATCGATATTTTGTTGCACCAATGGCCCTCAGATGTGTGGTAATAGCATAGTAATAAACCACTCTTTATGCTACACATACGACATTTGGAAACTTACCTTGGCCATCAAAGTATTGAACCATTGGTCAAAGTCCCATCCTAACTCTGCTAATGCTTGTTTGATTTCCTTGATCTCAGTGATACACTACGACTTAGATTTAGATTTTATGAACTCAAAGATCATTGAGGCGCATATCTCATCGAGGGTCTTGTTCAGTGTTCCTGGCAGTACTACGTAGAATTTCATAAACTAGTCAAGTGCACAAACCCTTAGAGTCATGATCATTTGCGCTTTCTTAATTTCTACATTTTGAACTAAGCAAACCATCCAAACAGCTTCACAAATGAAACAATGTTGTTCTGGATCTTCTACTCCATTACCATTGAATGTAGGTAACTGAATATCCATCCCAGCCATTGCGTTGGTGTTAGGGTTATCTGATTATTAATCTAATGGAGGTATATTGTCATGTGCGCTAGTCGTGGTACTAGCACTACCAGTATTAACAACTCTTTCTGGAGATGAGGCTCTAGAACTTACCTCTGGCGATACTCCTGGAGTGATGTAGTGGAGTACAGACCTTGGTGACTTGATAATCTCTTTAGATTCTTCTGCTCCTTCCGATATCGGGCTATAGTCCTCCCCTTCATCACAAGACCCTTCTTCTACCTGCATATGAATTTTGTGTTCACTCTCTTCGAACAGACTAGGAGCTCGTTGACCTTCTTCTGTCTTTCTTCTTTTCCTTGATTTGAATCTCCTTCCACTCCTTAGGAATTCTGCTTCTAGTTTAGGTCCTGTACTTCCTGGGAACATCTCAAGTCACCATTTCCCATTTTCTTGACAGGTCGTCTGTGACATATCCTTCCTTTGGTGTATGTGACTCAACTACTCGACTACAAGATACCCTTCTCATTAACGAGCATCTTGATCCATGTACTGATAGATAACAGATATCTTCTTCGGGGTCCTTGGAAAAAATTTCTTTCAGCCTCACTATATGAGGCTATAGACTCTACTGCAAACTCAGTAATATATCCTTGCAAAATACTGTCAACCCAAAAATCAATAGGTCTAGAGATGGTGTTACTTACACTGGTTACTTTGTGCACCAATTGATCATTCCACTTGACTGCTTCTCTCCTCTGGAAATTTGTCTACCTTCTTGCAAATCTTGATATCCACTTGTGCAGTACAATGGAAAACTATCCAAAGAAGACCTCATGAATATCATAATATATCTACTCGTCCACCCAGTTTTCTATGCTTAACTGAGATCCTGTGCCCTCCTCTTACGTGGATGTTAGTGTCTTATATTCTAGCCAGTCCTCTATCTCATTCTTCGTCAGATGCCACAACATTTCCCTCGGCTCAAATGGTTAACAATCCCGGCACCAGAACCATTTGTTGGCCTAATATACCTTCTTGTCTTGACCCGCAGTTCAATCAACAACACAATACCAACCTCACACCACAAGACATCGGCTCGATAGAGCAAGCTCTATCGACAACATCCACGAAGCAGACGTAGTCTCACATGAGATATCTTAATGGGTAACTACCAGAACCATGTTTCCATAGTTTGCGAGGAATTATAGTCCCTTGGCATGCATTCAAGGAGCTTGACAAAGACGAAAGGATGAAATATTTCACCCTACAACAATGATGCAACACCTACCACAGGTCATCCACATGACAAGATAGTGTCGTTAAACCTCAATGACTGGCGCAAATGTGCGATGCAGCCAATTCTTTATACTTGAAAAATAGTGCACGACTTATGTTTATACTTTGTAGATGAACCATGAACTCATACAAAATAGTTCGACAATACCTCCACACAGTCATTCATTCATCATTTGGCATACATTCTACAACAAGTGTAACTGTAATAATGTAAAATATGAAAACATTCACATAAAAATTCACCATTCAGCAACATTCAACCATATAACACAGGAAATAATGTGGAAACCCATCTGGGAAAAATGACCAAGGTGATCTTCATCTGGTATGAGAAATATAGGTAGCAACTTGCAGCCGACAACTTGCAAACTGTTCTTAATATATGTATTTATGACTCAATCTCTTGCTCTCATGCTCTTTAGTTTATTGCTTCTATCTACTCCTACTGATCCGCACACAGCCTGGATCGACTCTTCTACTTTACTAGCAGTTTGCGCAAAATAGCTGCAAGATCCGTGGCTCAACAACCTTCTACTTCTACTAGACTCTTCTCTGAGTCAACTACTGGATCTAACTAAATCCAACATTTTCTACTAATTATGAACTGAGACAATCTTATCTCTAAATTATCTAACCATTATACAGAGAGGGTTCCTTCTATTTATAATGTTTACAAGACCACACAGGGTCGACTGAGTACTACTCAGTTATTACAGACTCAAGATGGTTACCAAAGATATATATTACAATAAATGGTATCCCATACCTAGCCGCAAAATGTCCTGCATGCATTAACCATAGCCTTAACTAGCCGCAAAATTGTCCTTCCATCTTCCGGTAGTTTTTCCTTCAGCAGTCTTCCTTGACTTCGACCTTCCCAACATTAACTCTTGTAACTACCTCTTCTACCAACTCTAGATGTGCTTTCCTTGTCGCAGCTATCCTATTGCAGCTTTCTCTACTCTGCACTTCCTTTCCTACCTTTCTCCACTACGCGCATATTTTATCTTTCTTCTCTGTTCCATTTGCTTCCTTCTTGACATGCTTTTCCCTTGTCTCCACACACTTTTCCTTCTTTGTTTCGCGTCAGCTTCTTCCTTATGTACTTTTCCTGGCCCAACATTGACCAACCACTTGATCAATTGGGACCAAAATCTCCATATTGTTCACCTCTTCAGTCTCCTTTTTAGTCTTCTTTTCAATCTCCACCTCGATCTCCTCTGCGAATTATGCCTGGAAATGTACCTTTGAATCCTAATGCAAATAACCCTCCACCGAAACCAGCTTGGAGGGATAGAACTCCACTCATCCTTGCTCCTCCACTGCATGCTTTACCTCTGAATCCTGGAAAGTCATTACCTAAATTTCATCCAGGAGAAGGCATTCCTATGGATGATCACCTACAAATTTTTTTCTTGGCCTTAGAAGGTTTGGCGGTAGAGCATGACTATGTAGTATGCAGACTATTTCCGCATACTCTTAAGGGTAAAGAAACATCATGGTATTTTGTCTTACAGGAAAATTCAATCACCGACTGGAATACTTTTGAAAGTTTGTTTAAGAACAAGTTTGGTAGCCAAAGAACTATTGTTCCCTTGATGAAAGATTTACTTTCTCTAAGGAAGGAAAAGAAAGAGAAAGTACAAGACTTTAGTCAGAGGTTTGCTGCTCATTTAAATAGTTTCAACATTGCCATAAATCCTATTGAAGAGACTTTAATTGAATATTACACTTCAGCCCTTGGACTTGACATAGCAATGTTTTTTAAAAGATCAATAAATCCTTCCTTAGTGGAAACTTATGAGGAAGCTGTAAAAATATAAGCTGAACTTGAAAGTATAAACAAATACTCTGCAGAACCAGAAATAAGAAATTTTGGTAGCAAGAAACCTTTGTTGTTGACTAGGCCTAAAGATGAGCATTCTCATGAATTAGAAAGTGTGGTCAAAATGGTACAGAAGTTATCCAAAAAAATCGTTGACATGGAGAAAGAAAAGGAATCCAAGAAACAATTCAAGCCTTATTACAAGAGAAGAGATGAAAGTGCTCCATCCCAACCACCCATGCACAGTCCATCTGCAATGAATTTAACTGAAGTTGGAAGGGAAAATTTTTGTACTTTTCATCAACAACCTCACTCTGAAAGGAACTTCCCATAGTGGATTAAATCCATGACTTTGGTTATGAATCAGTTGCTATATTCTAAATTAACAGAAACTATGGTCGAAGAGAAAAAGGCTCATGGGCCGGAAGAGGCACCGAAGAAAACTACTATGGTTTTGTGGGATTGTGCACCCATGTTGGGGTTAGAAAATGAAGAACCTATTGAGGAAATAAAACTGTCAGTTGTAAATGTTACCACAAGAAGCAAGGGTCCACTGATTGAGGATAATACATTACTGCCCAAAATTAAGAAAATTCAGGAGAATATGAAGAAAATAAAAAATAATACTCAGACTCTACCTCTACCTGATTTGGTCATAACAAGGCAGAATTCCCCCACAATTAGTAAACTTGTGAAGGCTACATAAAATAAGGTAGAGAGTATCAAGAAAATTTCAACAGAGTGTGAGATGGGGTATGATATAATAGAGGATACCAAGAAGACTAAGGAAAATATTTATTTGTTCGAAATGTGCAAATTACCACAATAGAGAAATAAGCTCTTGGAAGCCTTTTATGCACCCGTCAATAAAACCCAAGATGATATTCAGTCTGAGGAAGAGATCAGTGAAGCAAGTATAGGGGGGAAATCCAAATCCATAACATTACCATTTTTACTTTCTTTCGATATTTTTAATCATAATGCGCACAAATGTCTGGTAGACACTGGAGCATCTGCAAATGTTATGCCTCTTTCAGTCTGTAAAAGGATAAATTGGCAACCCATGCCTTCTGCCAGAAAAATAATACAATTGGATAGAACAACAGTGAAGGTAGTGGGAGAGATGAATGATGTATTGATACGATTAGCTGCAGATTAAATAATGTGCCAATTTATAGACATTATGGTAGTGGATATATCTGAGGCTTATGGCCTAATATTGAGCAAGGACTGGTCTGTGAAACTAAATGGGTATTTTTCTATTGACTGGTTGCATTTGTGGTTTCCTTATAACAACTGTCATAATTAGATTAAAGTATTAAGGGAACCACATATGAAGTATAATGTGACGCAACTGGAAGGGAAGAATGAACTTGTAAATTTTTCACATTCGGTTTTGGGAAATTATTTTATTGAACTTGAACCGAGAAATTATCAACCAGAAGAAGCCAATAATGGATCAGATACACAACTCGATCTCCTTTAGTTTTTGTGGGCTGATAAAATTGACTGTAACATAGTTAACTTAGTCTCAGATGTAGAAAGTAGCACTAGCTCAGTAGAATTAGCAGATAGGTTTTAGGTATTATACTTTGATGGTTCAAAAACTTAGGAAGGATCAGAAGCAGGCTGTATCCTGATTGATCCATAAAAAATTAAACATTTTATTTCTTGTAGATTAGAATTTGATTGCACCAATAACACAACTGAGTATGAAGCATTAGTCTTAGGATTAAAGAAGACAATTGAGTTCAAAGTAAAAAATTGAAAGGTTTATGGTGATTATGAAATTATTGTTAAACATGTGCAAAATACAATTCATGTTTATCACCGAAATTAAAATGCTATCAAAGTGAAGTTTGGGATCTCCTAATGAATTTTGATGCATTTAATATTATTTCAATTCCTAGGTTGAAAAATGTAGCAACTAACTTGTTAGCTACTTCAGCTGCAAGGCTTGTTCCTACTAATAATATATGTTCAATTGAATTGATATTTAGGTCAGTTGTACAAGACAACATCACTAATCTGACAGTATTTGATGACTATCCGCAGATCTTGGAGTTTCTAACTAATGATCAGAATTTCAAAGAGTTCGTAATTGATGACGAGGAACATCAAGCAAATCTCCAAAATAGGAATTTCATACCCAAAGGGGTTAGAAATTTAGAAGGAATGTTTGATCTGAATAACAAGTTCAGAAGGCCAACCAATGTCAAAACACACAGTTCATCTATGAAATTTGAGCTGGTGAATATGGGGTCAGAAGCTGAACCCAAATATGTGAACCTGGGGAAGTGCTGCTCACCAAGGGAAAGAAGCAAATCCATTAGCTTGTTTAAACAATATAAAGATGTCTTTTCTTGGACGTATGCATATCTTAAGATATGACGCCTGCATTATACAACATGTTCTTCCCATTAAAGTAGGAGTCAAACCATTTCAGAATCCATTGAGAAAGATGCATCCTAATTTAGAATGGGCCTGATCCAAAATGAAGTGAAGAAGCTCCTTGACGTCAAGATTATATTTAGAGTTAGACACTTGGAATGGGTTGCAAATTTTGTACCAGTGAGGAAAAATTCTAGTGAAATTAGACTTTGTGTAGATTTCAGGAATTTAAATCGTGCCTCTGACAAAGATAATTACCCAGTCCCACCCATGGAGTAGATATTGCAAATGGTTTCAGGCTCTGAGTTGTTCTCTCTGTTAGACGATTTTTCAGGCTACAACCAAGTGTTGGTAGCAGAACAAGATAGAATGAAGACCAACTTTAGTACTAAATGGGGGACTTTTGCATATAGAAGAATGCCTTTTGGTCTTATTAATGCTGGAGCAACATTACAAAGGGTGATAAAAATAGATTTTTCATGGTTTTATTGGCCATAGCATGGTAGTTTATTTGGATGATGTTACAGTTTTCTCCAAGAGGAGAAAAGAACATATTTTTCATCTAAAACAAATTTTTGATCGTTGTTAGAAGTATGTCATTTCTTTAAATCCGAAGAAATGTGTTTCATTCGTATTAGAAGGAAAACTGTTGGGTCACATAATTTCTAAGAGGGGGATATCCATAGACCCAGAAAGGATTAAAGATATAGCATAGATCCCCTTACCCCATAACAAGAAAGGAATGCAATATTTTATGGGGACAATTAATTTTGTGCAGAGGTTTGTGCCCGATTTTGCTCAAATAGTCGAACCTTTGCAACAAATGGTTAAGCAAAGTGTTCAATTTAAATGGACCGACTTAGAGAAAAGTGCATTCAACAAAATTAAAGCAGCAATAGCCCATGCACCTTCCCTCAAAAGTCCTAATTTTGAGAAAGGTTTTATTCTGTACACATTTTCTTTAGACAACTCGCTAGCAGCAGTGCTTATGCAGAAGGAAGAAGGGGTGGACAAGCACCCCATATCATTCATGAGCACTGGTTTATAAGGCATTGAGTTGAATTACCCTGCGGTTGACAAACAAGCATACGTAGTTTTTAAGGTGGTAAAGAAATTTAGGCCATACATATTTAAGAATAGAACCAAAGTAATTGTTCCACACCCGGAAGTCCGGATTTTTTTCATGCAGAAAGAGTTAGGAGAGAGAAGAGGAAATTGGGTAACAACCTTGCAGGAATATGACTTGGAATTTAAACTAGAAACTATCATCAAAGGACAAGGAATTTGAAAACTAATGGCTTCAAGTCAAGATAATGAAGATGATGATTGGGAGAATGAGGCTGAGTTGCACATGATTGATATCTATCGTATATTTATAGCCCCGGAATATTGGTACATAGATCTGGTGCACTATCTCCAACAAGGGTATTTTCCTGAACATTGGAATTCTAAACAAAGAAGAGCATTACGCTTGAAGTCGGGATCATATCAGATAATTGACAGATTTCTTTTCAGAAAAAACTATGACGGAGTTTTCCTTATATGTTTGGAACGAGAAGATGCAGCCAAGGTAGTTAAAGAGTTGCATGATGGCCCTGTTGGAGGTCATTTTTTCAGGATATAATACAACACATAAGATTCTAAGGGCTGGATACTATTGGATGACGTTGTTTGAATATGCTCACGCTTACGTAAGGAAGTATGATACATGACAAAGGAGAGGTGGGAGACAAGCGAAGGCAGCTGGGCCATTTCAACCAGTTATTATTTCTGAACCATTCGAGCAATGGGGAATTGATATCATTGGAGAAATCAATCAAAATTCTTCATTACAACACAAATACATCCTCACGACCATGAACTATTTTACCATATGGGTGGAAGTGATCCCGTTACGAAAATTCAACAAAGATGTAGTCATAGATTTCTTCCAAGACCATATTATGACCAGGTTTGGGGTTCCAATTTTCTGGTTTTTGTTAATGCATCTTATTTTTCATCAATTAAACTTACTGCATTTGCTAATGAGAAAGGAATAAAGTTACATTATTATGCTAACTATTATCCACAAGGTAACGGATTAGCTGAATTCACTAATAAAAATATCATTAGAATTTTACAGAACACGGTCATAGAAAACTAGAGAAGCTGGCACACAGCTCTTCCTAATGCACTTTGGGTGGATCAAGTCACACCCAAGAACTCCTTAGGTGTGTCACCCTATACGTTAGCTTATGGAAAGGAAGCTATCTTTCCCCCTAACATTTTGTTTCCTTCTTCTCAATTATCCCAAGAATCCAGAGGATCTAAGAGTGATGTTTTTAAAACTCGAATCAATACTTTGCTGAAATTAGAAGAGTCTAGATCTAAGTCTAACGAAAGGTTTAAGAACCAAAAAGAGATTTTTAAAAGATGGTTTGACAAGCACAAGTCTGGGAGTAAAGAGTTTGAAGTAGGAGGTTTGGTTCTGAAGTGGGATCACCCGCATGACGAAAAGGAAAAACACACTAAGTTTCAACATCTATGGATAGGCCCATTTCAGATTGTAGAAAAGCTAGGCCCCTCGACTTACAAGTTACAGGATTTACAAGGGTGGGCAGAGAATCTACCTGTTAATGGTTTGGTTCTCAAGCCTTACTTTACTTAATGCATTTGAGGTCTTTTGTACATAAATAAACATTTTTGTTTTTATTTTGTTTTTTCATAGTTATGTATGTTTTATTGATGCTGATTTGCTTTCTTTTCATCTGGTTTATTTCATTTTGTTTATTTAATTTATTTTAGGTTTTCAACTAAGCCAACATGGTTTTGGCATTGGGGGACATTGGAATTTGGACAAACTGAAAATATTTTGACCAAAGAACTGCTTATTGGATTTACCTGTATCAAAAAATGTATCATGATAAGATTCTTTAATTTGATAGACTACTTGAAGGGAGGTTATTTCATGAACACATTGAAATCCTGTTGTAAACCCTATTAAATAACTAAGGTAAGAGGAGTCTGGAATACTATTTTGGGACTCCATCCACTTCACGTTAAAATATGACCTAGGAAGCTAACAACAATGGACCCACAGAAATGAAACACGATGGACATGTGTATGGTATTTAAAATGATCCCATGCCACAAATAAAAGCCAAAAGGCTTAAAAGAGTCAAAATTTCCCAGAAAGAAAGCATGTATCAAAAGATATACTGAACAAAATCAGTAAGATAATGAGATCGGTCAGAGGTTCTTCTCCGTCTGGGAGCTGATAACAAATTATCTCTCACACAAAAGGACACCATGGATGGAAGAAACTAAAGCAAGTTTCAAATGAAAGGAGCAATCCAGGAAGACTCAAAAGGACAAAAGTCTAAAAAAACATCAAAAGAATTCAAAATGCATGGGAATGAGGAACAAACGAATATGCATGTTCATACTCTGTTACGATCCTGTGGTGTCTTAGCCATAAGCAACATAATGTAGAGGTAAATGAACCCCATATTTCGGCCTCAGAAGAGTTATCAAGAGTTTGAAAACTTGGTTACCCTACCCTGGTAGACTATAATCAATGTTAAAGTTCTAAATCTTACACCCCTAAAAAGGCCTGGGAATTTTAAAGAAATCCTAGAAATATTTGAGATGAATTAGTCTGAGAGAATACCATAAAGCTATTTTAGGTTTTAAAAGTTAGTTTTTCTAGAGATCTGTGTTCACCAACCAGTCGCCAATTGTTGCTGATACAACTATTACCCCCAAAAAATTTGTATTTTTTAAGACCCCCCTTTATTTTTAGTTTTTCCTACTTAGAACTTTTAAGTTGTGAAAGTCCATCACTCATGACTCATTTTCACCACACAGAAATTTGAAAAAGTTGATTTGTTACTCTGAGGAATAAATACTTTTGATCCACAACAATGGATGAGTCTCCTTGTTTGATCCATAGTGGTGGGTGAATTTCAAGTTTTAATCCGAAGAGGCAGATGATTTTCAATTTTTGATCCACTATGGCGGACATGTTTTTAGGTTGGAGCCGCAACAATAGATGGTTTATGCATTTTTTGTTTGTTTGTTTTCATTCGCTGCATCGGGGGTTTTTCGCAAGGATTTAGCCGAAACACTGGGTGGATTTTATTGATTGGATCTGCTGTAGTGGCTGTTCCTTTTTAAGCACGGAGCGGCTCATTTCTATCCGATGCATCAGAATCCTTCCAAGGATTGTGCCGCAACAACGGATTGGTTTTTTGGTTGATTGTCAAAAATTTTTCTGATTCACTACATCTGATCCAGGAGGATATTGGTGGCCACCCCCCTATTCCACTTGGACCCCCACCATTTTTTTATTTCAGTTTTTTAGTTTCCTTAATTGTAGCACAATTTACTATTTTTGGCAGTTTTTGGGTCCTGAACTTTTGGAGTTGTTTTGAGGCCCTTAACGATGTTTTTTTGGCATCGAATGGTCAGGAAAATATGAGTCCATTATAGACTTAATATTTTCCCATCATGGATGTAGTCCTTGAATAGGTATTTATAACGATGTATCATGTGCATCAAACGGAGGTAGTATGCCAAAGTTACGACCCTGAGAAATTGATGTACCAAGTTACCCAACGGGGCCCATATTATGGCGTTTCACCTCCTAGGGTTAGGTTTTTGGATGTGTATGGTTTCCATTGTTTCTAAGAAATATATAAGCCTTTGAGCCTCATTATAACAGAGAGTTCAGAGGCATGTATCTGCCACATCTCTTCTTAGAGATAAGCTACTAGCACTCTAGCTAGTTTATTTCCATTATGTAAGTAAACAAGTTTCAGTTCTTTGATTAATGAAATGAAGTGTTATTTCCACTGCATATTTGTTTTTATGGTTATTTGTGTATTCTGTTGCATTCCTGCATAAATCCAGATAAGTGGTATCAAAGAAATCTTCTCTTTCTTGATCCTTCTTTGCATGTCCCCAATGAGGGCGAGGTATAAGGAGTTAGGGCTCGATCTGATTGAACCTCTACAAGATCAGCCTCACAAACCCCGACGACCACCCATGGGGGATGAAAAGAAAGAAGAGGGCGTAGAATATCCTATCAAAATGTTGCTTGAGGAGGCCCTTGAAAAACAAAGGAACACGATGATGGATAACTTCTCCCAAATCCTTCAATGACTTCCCACTGGCGGCAAATCTACATCTAGCAGCCACTCTAGAGGTGCAACCCCTTTTAAGGTACAAGTAAACTTTGAAATTCCCCTATTTGATGGAAAAATAGATGTAGACACCGTAGATAGATGTTTGAGTCTATTAGGAGGATATTTATCGGTTCATGACTTTTCCAACCGGGAAAATATTACTTTTTCACTACTCAAAGTCGCCCCCCATGTCAACGACTTTCGGGAAGCCTGCTGTGAGAGAAAGGACGAGGAGGAAACCTCTCCATTCTCAGTCGTACCCACTTGGAATTCTTTCTGATATGCCATAAAGGAACAATATTATCCCATGGGTAGCTATGAGAACAAGTACATACAATGGAATACGCTGTAGTAGCAAAGATATCAAGATGTGCATGAGATGACGAATCTGTTCCATACCCTGTGCACCAAGTTGGGTATCAAATATTTAGAGAAACATTTGGTGCTAAAGTACCACAGTTGTATGTATAGATGCATTCAGGAGGAAATGGAGTTCCTTGACATCTCCTCACTTGGTACAACATACCGGTATGCTGCCAAGATTGAGAAAAAATTCAAACAGAAAAACCGAGACATTGGATCTACAAATCAGAAGCAATTGAAAGGTGCCCCCAAACCACAGAACCAAGGACACGGCTAAGGCATGGTGACTCAAGACAACTTGAAAAATCCGCAAGAAAATAGAAACACTACAAATCCAAAGAAGGAATCGAGAAAGTGGTGCGAGTTCCATAAGAGCCCCACTCACAACACAAGTGAGTGTCGGGCCAAGCAGTCACTGGTGGCTGAGATAAAGGCTTCTAAATCAGATGCATACTCTGAAACTGAATCAGAACACATGAAGCGGAATGAAAAAGGGAAGAATATTATCGATGTAAATCCCAACACCATAGTTGCCACCACGGAGATCCAAAAGGAAGAACCAAAAGATTTAGAGGAGGAGGAGCATCTTTTCCACTCCTAGACATGGGTACAGGGTTCCCCACTAGAGTTCATTGTCAACAGTGGGTGCTAAAAGAACCTCATTTTTGTAGAGACCATGAATCAGTTGGGCTTGTTAACCACATCAAACCCACACTCGTACACCATCGGGTGGTTTCACCAAGGATAGGATCTCCGTGTTAGCCAACAGTGTTCCCTTCCCTACAGCATCAAGCCCTTCACTGATGAGGTATTATGTGATATTGATCTTCTTGATGTTTGTGATGTATTTTTAGGCCAACCATAGTTATGGAAGCGACATATTGTGTATGATTCCCAGCCTCGTGTTTTTATTATTACGTTGGGAAATAATTTGTACAGGATACCAGAGGTACAACTGCCTACTGCTAGCTCTTTGGTTACTGCAAAACAATGCAGTAAAATCATTTCCAAAACCAGAAAATTTGTTTTCTTGATGATCTGCCCTCAAGGCAAGAATAATATTGTTGCCACAACCTCCAGAGAGGGCTCCTTTGCATGACAACAATAAATGGACAAGGTCATGGAGGAGTATTGGGACGTATTCACCTCACCCGCAGGGGTGCCTCTGCACTGTTAGGTTAAGCACCCCATCGATATGACCCCAAGAGCGCCACTTCCCAATGGACCGATCTATCGATGCTCTATTCTGGAGAATGATGAAATCAAGAGGCAGATTCAGGAGCTGTTAAAGAAGGGTCACATCTGACCAAGTTCATCGCCCTATGGGAGCCCAATCGTGTTGGTACAAAAGAAGGATGGGACTTGGAGATGTATTGACTAGCGGGCGTTGAACAAGATCACTGTCCGAAATAGGGGCCTGATTCCATGGATTGATGACCTCCTGGACCAACTTAAAGGGGTGAAGTATTTTAGGAATATCGACTTAAAGTCTGGATATCACCAAGTATCGATCAAATAGGCCGATGTGTGGAAGAGTTCCTTCAAAGCTAAGGGGGGCCTTTTCGAATGGTTGGTCATGCCTTTCGGGCTGACGAATGCTCCCACAACCTTCATGAGACTGATGGATGACATCTTGAAACCATTCACCAACTCATTTGTAGTAGTGTACTTGGATGACATCCTAATATTCGGCCATACTTGGGAAGAGCACCTCCACCACATCCGCCAGGTCCTCCAAACACTACGGAAGCACAAGTTGTGTGCCAATTTGGACAAGTGCACTTTTGGCATGACCCAGGTTCAATATCTAGGATACATTATTGAGGAGTGTGGGGTACATGTGGATCCAACCAAGATCCAAGTCATTCGGGATTGCCTAGCCCCAACCACTCTAACATAGCTTCACAGCTTTTTGGGTCTTGCTAATTTCTACCGCAGGTTCGTGTTGGGATTCTCTCATATCACCTAGCCCTTGATTCAAGTTACCAAGGGAGGAGTGAAAGAAAATTTATTCTGGTCGAAAACTCAACAGAAGGTGTTCACAGAATTGAAATATCACCTTTGTTGTTCCCCAGTGCTCATATTACCAGACTTGAAACAACCATTTGAGATCGAGACAGATGCCTCTGACTATGCTATTAGGGCAGTCCTTACTCAAAAAGGGCATCCGGTGGCATATCACAGTGAGACACTATCCGACACAGTCTGCAAATATCCCACTTATGACAAAGAGATGTATTCCATTGTATAGGCTTTCTGACAATGGAATCATTACATTTTGGGGAAGGAAATGATCATCCACACATACCATTGACCCTTGTAGTTCATATAGACACAAGGGAAGTTACAAAATTATCGCCATCAGAAGTGGTCCACATATATACAACAGTTTCATTTGAACATCAAGTATAAGAAGGGAAGAACCAATAATGTTGCAGACTACCTCATTTGACCATCGATCGTGGTGATAACCACTGTGCTCAACTCTTGTGGGAACAAGACTTCTGATTGGCCGCTTCTCTACAAGAGCGATCTAGAATTCAGCCACACACACAAGATGCTCTTGGAGGGAAAACAAGTTCCAAATTTTCACCTTGAGGATGCACTACTATGTCACATGGGACACCTTTGTGTTCCTTCAAGCGAGCGTGCCAAGATGATTTTGGAAGTGCACTATAGTTAGGTCGTCGGGAATTTAGGGGTCGAGAAAATAGTGGCAGTAATGCAGAAGTATTTCTATTGGCCGAACCTTTAACAGGACATCGATAAGTACATCTGATCTTGCACTGCCTGCGACATTGCCAAACTTTCCATCAAGAAGCAAGGCTTCTATACTCTGTTTCCTACCCCTAGTCAACCTTGGGAATCCATCTCCATGGATTACATGTCGGGCCTTTCTTCTACTAAGAACGGAAATGACTGTGTGTTCATGGTCATTGACAGATTCTCAAAGATGGCCATAATGGTAACCTGCAAGAAGAATATCACAGCAGAAGCCACTGCTAAACTCTTATTTGAATGAGTGTGGGTACACTTTAGGATCCCACAGTCTATAATCTCATATTGGGACAAAAGGTTCCTTAGTAATTATGGTCTATCCTATGGTCAATTCTAGACACCACGCTCACAAAGTCCACAACCTTGCATCCCTAGACTGATGTCCATACAAAGGTCGCCAACAGGATGATCATACATATTTTGCACATGTACAACTCAAAGAATCCACGCACATGGGATGAGAGACTCCCCTATGTAAAACATAGCTATAACTGGGAACTCCATATCTCAACTGACCATAGCCCCTTTCAGGTGGGCTTGGGATTCCAGACACTATGTCCCATTGGCATAGCCATGCCATTTGCAGCTACTCAAGATGATTCAGCTCATGTCCAGTATGAATTTTCCAAGGAAACAAATGTCATTGAGCACATTGAGCACATTCACCAACAAGTTCATGACATATTGGATAGATCCAATGCTAAGTACAAGTAGCGGCATGATCAACATCAGGTACAACACAACTTCCAGGTGGGCGACAAAGTGTGGCTACATTTGCAGAAGGAGCTCCTTGCTCGACCCCACTGCAAGATTCACTCGCTCTGATATGGGCCATACACCATCACCAAAGCTATTGGGGACAATTCCTTTGAGCTCAATATTCCACCATTCCTTGGTTTGCACCCAGTGTTCAATGTGGACCTCCTTTGTCCCTACTTTCCACCTCTACTAGACACATTAGATGTGGCAGAACAACTCACACCAACAGATTTAAACCCAGACTACATGGAACAATCCACAACTGATTATATTGTGTACACATAGATCAAGAACACCCACCAGGAGAAGATTCGGCTATATCGATTTGTCAAAGCAAGCCAATTCCTTCACCAGGGAAAGTGGCTCACTAGGGACCAAGTTCAACAAAAGTTTCCTCATCTCATGGAGGAAATCAATGCAATGGGGACCATTGCTTCCTAAGGGGGGAGGAATGATCCAGGAGGATATTTGTGGCCACCCACCTATTCCACTTGGACCCCCACCATTGTTTCTTTAATTTTTTTAGTTTCCTTAATTGTAGCACAATTTACTATTTTTGGCAGTTTTCAGGTCCTAAACTTCTGGAACCGTTTTAAGGCCCTAAATGACATTTTTTTGGCATCGAATGGTCGGGTTAGTATGTGTCTATCCCAGACTTCATATTTGACATTTATGGATGTATTCCTTGAATATATATTTATAACGATGTATCATGTGTGTCAAACGAAGGTAGTATGCCAAAGTTACGACCCTGGGAAATTGATGTACCAAGTTACCCAACAGGGCCCATATTCTGGCATTTCACCTCCTAGGGTTAGGTTTTTGGATGTGTAGGGTTTCCATTGTTTCTCAATGTATAGCCCTTCAAGCCTCATTGTAACATAGAGTTCAGAGGCATGTAGCTGCCACATCTCTTCTCAGAGATAAGCTACTAGCACTCTAGCTAGTTTATTTCCATTCTGTATGTAAATAAGTTTCAATTCTTTGATTAATGAAATGAAGTGTTATTTCTGTTCCATCTTTGTTTTTATGGTTATTTGCATATTCTGTTGTGTTCCTACATAAATCTGGATCAACGTAAGAGGACTATTCATTTTTCTGCTGCAACGGCAGAAAGTTTTCTCTTCACCTGCCAAATCCTCACCTTCATATTATTGAGCCCACCACATTGGAAGCGTGGTCATCCTTGAGACACTATAGTGGATTGCTTTCAAGGTTTTCTTCCAATTCCTTCCGTCTACCGAATCCGTGACTTAAATCAGATGTTTTTCCAAAAGGTGAGCCAATATTAGCGGCAACATTGGGATGTTCGAACCGCCGCTATCAAGGTTCTTTTAACTAGATTCCTTTTTTATCCTCCGATGCACTGTGTTATTGATGCCAATGGCATTTTGTTTTGTGCATGTGGAGTTAAGTCCTAGCTACCTTTTTAAGTTATTTTAAACTATTGTGTTATATATAAATCAAAAAGTGGTTTTCACCATTGTTGTTGATTGACGATGAGCACTTTAGAGTTAGAAGTTGAGATTTTATCCCGTTTTGGGGCATCCGTTGTGATTTGTTGAAACCACCATCTGGAGCAGCACGCTCACGTGGAGCATTGGATGTTGGATATATGACCATTGTTAATCTCAGCCAGGTAGGTAGGTTTTTGATTTACTTTATTTTGATTGGTGGTTTAGTTGAAACTGCAACCTGTCGGTTTTCGATACACCGTGCAGGGGTTTTTGGTTTTAAAATAGTGCTCCCCTTGCCTTTGTTAGTTTAGCAACTCTCCTTTTTTGACCTAGTTGTGGCCGCCCTACCTACTCCCATGGAACCTTGTTGTTTTCATTTTGAGGCATTTCATCAGCGGGCTTGGCATCTAATGATGGATCCCGAGTGGCCCGAGCTTTTTGTCGGCTTGGGTCTGACCTGGTTCTTGCTCCTGTGCGGTGATAAATGTTGTGGAATTTCTGAACTAGATGAGCCTCATTATTTTTGGTTATTTTTCCCTGTCTCCTCGCAGAGGGAGTTTGACCCTGGTGGTTGAAGTTAGGGCATCACTGCTGTTTAGCTTCTGTGTGCTACCTACGCGGTTTGAGTCTCGTATAGATATTCGTGCGCGATGGTAAGGAGGTAGTTCAGTTTTTGGTTGTTTTCTAGGTTTTAGAATGCAGAGGATTCCATAGCCAAAGACCACCCGTGTTATAAGGTTGTGTTAACCAGAGATGTGGTGTAGTTTTCTTGTTCCGATGACAGAAGAGAATGTGATAAAATAACATACTAGCTTGTTCCTTGAAGAAAATGGTTTTCACAACGTGTTAATATTTTGATTCCATAGTCATTTATTTTTTCTTATCAGAATGCGTGAGTTTGCTTAAATAACATAAACGCTAAGACATTTTTCTGTGTTGTTATAGTCATAGTTTGTACCAAATAACATGACGAAGAAGGGGAAAAAAAGACCAAGATTCTAGGCTATGAGTTAGATGCAGAAATGTCACCCACCAAGGGTGGAGATAATATATGAAGATACCAAATCCATCACCAGGAATGAACCTGAATTTAAATGGGGCCAGATCTATCACATGTTCAAGGAGAAGAAGGTTCCAGAGGTAGGGTTAGAGGACCTGGTCTTATATGATAACATATTGAAATATGGAATCACCAAGGTATCCATAAAAATAGATAATTTTCCTTGTCCTGAGGTCATTGGATGGATTTTGTCCAAAGCGGATGCAACAAGGATGATCGTGTATGATGTGGATGATAAAGGATTTGCATCCTTCACACTTGCATTCATAGCAAAAGAATACAGCCTGCCACCATTAGAAGTCAGCATGACAACTGACTGGGTAAAAATCCTAACTCTTGATTACATGGCCACAACAAGGATGATGGTAGCTGAAGGAAAGAATTTCCGGCATAAACAATCTGGGGAATATGAAACTTCCCATCTACGTGCCCCATACAGAATGTTAGTATTGATGCTGAATAGGATTTTTGACAGAGCTGACAGAAGATATTATAAGTTTGGATGGATCCCACTGATTTACCATGTAGCCATGAAGGGGACAATTTTCAATTGGACTGACATAGTAGCCAATAGTCTATCTTCCTGCATAACTACAACCCAAGAAGGTTTGCACCAATGAAAATCTGAGTTCTATATGAGATCTTTTATTGTTGACTTCATACTTTTCTTTCATCCTTTTGAGAAGCTGAAATGCAAATGGAAAGGAGGAAAAGCCCCTATTTATGCAGCATATCAGATACTATGGGCTCACAAATACCATAGTCACTACAAGCTAATCTATGAGGAGTTCTTGATGCCCCTATACCAACTAGTTTTCCTAGAGGAGTGTAAGTGCCTGTCTGAATGTGCTTTGGAATCTATCAAGGATTTTTGGGATTAATTCTTCTCTGATGAAGGCACATAACTGAGGATGTATGGGGGGACCAAAGCACCCTCATTTCTGCCTAAATATGCCACAAATTATGTAGTTCATAAGGAAACTGTGAGACAAATTTTATTGGATGGCATGGGAATTCATTTGTTCGATCTAAAAAAGGTTGTGTTTCCACCAATACCTTTCTATGTGGGGAGCTATAAGTTTTCTAAAATCAAGAGTTCCCCTGAGTTTGTCAAGGAACTAGAAATCTTTCATTTCGGTGAAAAGAGCTTTCATAGAAATGATTCCCAAGTTAAGGTTGCAGCCCATTGGGCACTCCTAAAAGTAAATTTTTAATATGCCAATCATGTGGATAAGGATGAAGAAGTGTACCGAAATATCTACAACATGTCTGCTTTGAACAAGCGTCTCAAAAGGATTACCACAATAGCTAGAGTTAAAGGCAGTGGCAACAACAATCCAGAACCAAAGGAACAGGAGGAAGAATCTCCAAGAAAAGAAAAAGAAGAGACTGCATGAATACTAGCATAAGGTGCAGGGAAAATTTTAGCTGAATAAGCCCAGCAAAAAAACGAGGACGAAGAATAGAGAAATAAAGAAGAAGTTGTCAAGGAGAATATTGCAGAGTTGGAAACATCAATAGTAGCTTGAGAAGCACAAAATCAAGAAGGGGTCATAGAATAACAAAGGAAGAAAGATCAAGAAGAGATAGATAATGAGAATCATGGACAAGATCCTGCTTAGAACATCACCAAGAACCTCCCTTCCACTTCAGGAAGTATACTCACAGGAGGGCATCTCCCTATGGTTGAATTGGGGTTGACACCATTTACCCCGTCAAAGCAACATCAAGTTGCAAAATTAGAAGACGTATTTTTTGATCCTAAGAGAAAATCAATTGTTTGGAGGACCGAGAAAACTTTGAAGACGGGTACTCAACCCAAAATTACCATAGTGACTGAGAGAACATTGGTGAAGGATGTAGAAGAAGACCCGGTGCAGATGGCTTCATGGGGTGTTGCAACTAAACAGGTAAATTCCTATAATATTAGTAAGCTTAAGGTATCATTGATAAATATAAAGTTAGAATGGCAGAGATAAAAGAAGTCTTAAGGAAGGAGGAGAGTGTGGGTCGAGAATCCAAGAGAAAATATGATGCCACTCTTTCATATTTTGAGAAGCTTTAGTAGGACTACCAGATACTAGAAGATGAAAGGGATGCTTTGAAAATATCAAACACGACCCTTGATAGAGAGAAGGAAAATTTAGAGAAAAAGATGGCAGAAATGGAAGCATAAAAATCCACAACTGACCAACAAACAGAGTAGTATAAAGTTCGAATAACTAGACGCCCAAAATAGTTCCTTGGAAGTTTTATTGAAGGAAGCGAATGAACGAAAGATGGACATAGCACTTCTGAGAGAGCATTCTCTCCTACGTAGAGGTAAAATATATCAAGTGCAGGTTAAGCTCGGAGAAGAGGTTTTCAAAATCAAGCAAGTAGAAGTTCGACTGCAGGAGATCTCAGTATTAGCTACTGAATTGAAATCCAAGACCCAGGACATTGCAGAGACCATACAAGGTCAACTGACATGGTTGGAAAAGAATAAAGAGGCCCCAGAAAATGCACCTGTGAAGAATATAGAGAGGTTGCATCTCGAGTATGATCTCATGAATTTTAGTAGTAAATCTCCTGAGAGACTGGTAGATGCAGTCAAGAAGACAACGAACAAATGCATGGAATTTTATAATAAGGTGTTGAAAACTCACAATAAATGACAGACATATTTAGCAAAAAGGCTGCAGAAGTTTCCAGCCCACGAATAACACTTGAAGCACCTGCATGATAGGATGGAGGAAGATGAACTTAGCATACAATTGACTAAAGGATTAAATGAAAAGGTTATAAAGGGTGTGGTGTCTCAAGCTACAATGAGTAATTTCCTTTTGGAAGACCAGCTTCAAGTAACTCCACCAAGGGTGTCTGACATAAAGACTCAGTTGTCCAAGCACGAGGTCACGGTCAGATTCTTGGAAACAACAGATTTATGAATCATTGCATCATATGCTATGGCATGGAAATAATTCATTAATGATTTGACTAGTCCCACTTGAGTGGTTATGTCCTATCTACACATGGAAATGTAATTGTAATATTTTGTATTTATCTTATCTTATTAGTGAGCATACTAGAAGACAAACATTTTTGTAACAGAAAGTTGAGGAAGCCCAAAATGCAGGAATACCAAGAGTCATTTTTTGCAAATGTATAAATATAGGTAGAGTCGAATAGGAGAAAAAAATTTCTATCTCTCATATGAGAATGATTTTTTGTAAGAAGAACTATTTCTTGTTATAATAAAGAGGACTGAAGTTTTGCTGGAGAAGGGGCTTCCTGAGTTTCAAATGCATGCTATAGATTGCTGAATAAAGAACTATATATGTTTTAGCTTACTATACAAATCCGTGAGATTGTTCTAACTGCTGAACTATTTATGTGTTGTGAATGATTTCATTTCCATGTTATGAATCTGTTAGAATATAATCTGTTAGGGATTATTGTAAATAAATAAATAAAACTGAATAGTCAGGAAGCCGAAAAGGCTGGGCGGAAGATGAAACAAAACCGTCCTATGAAATGTATAAATAAATGCTGTTAGCAATGTAATGGATATTGAATCAGGAGTTATTACCAACAAGTGGTATCAGAGCTTGGCTTCCTTCCTGCCATAACTCCTGCCTGTTGCCAGTCTGCCCATTCCTGGCATTCTGCTTGCCAGTCCATTACCAGACTGCTCCATCAGTNCCATCTGCCTGAGTTTATTCTCTGCGTGCATGCAATACCTAACCCTAATCCTGAGTTATTCTTCTGCTGCATTTTCATCCTGGTGGGCTGCGACCTGCTGCATTGTAAAGGATGTTGTAAAGGCTCGTGTATTGTGAGCGTGAGCTACGACCTGTTAGTTTCCTGGACTTTGTGATACCTTCGATTTTTCCTAAACAATATCTCCATGATGTGTGCCTTTTACCCTGTGTTCAGTTGCTACTAAGAGGGATAATTTGCAATTCATTCCATTGTTGCGTTCTGGAAGACTTGAAGACCGTTGCATCCTGTTGATGGTATATAATACATGCTGTTGATTGAATCTGGACTGAAGATATGTACTGCGTTGAAGCTGAACACTGCTAAGAATTGTTGCTGCGACCTGGAGACTGCCTGGTGCGATGAGCGTGGAGACTCTATGATGTGTTGTATGCTGCCTGAAAGCTGGTGCCTGCGTTGAAAACTGGTGCCTGGGGTTTCTCCTTTTCGACCTGAAACTGTGTGCTGGAGAGATTGTGTAGTGAAGATTCACACCTGCTATCTACATTTGGTCGTGAAGATTGCTGCATGGAGATGTGAAGGCTGTGCGTGGAGCTTGCATCTATTTTTGTGCTGCGACCTGCCTGGAGAGACCGCTGGCTGCGTGGAGAGATTGTGCAGTGGGAGACTGCCTGCGTGAAGCTCGTATATATACAGTGTAAGCTAGTAACAAATGTGCTGCGTGAAGCCTTGTCAAGCTCTGAACAGAGACCTGCGTGAATCCTGAAGAGCCCGCGTTGTGTATGTTGCGTGAAGAGCCCGAGCTGTAATGCTGTGGAGAAAAGACTGTGGAGAAGAAACTATGTTGTGAAGCCTAAACAATGCATTGAAGTATGCTGTTTGAAGCCTGAATGGTGAAGGTCGTGAATGGTGAAAGCTGTGTGCACAATTAGAGACTGCGAATCATTTTGATATATTGTGATATGTTTTTTTGGGGAATGCACAAACCCTAAACTGTTTTTTGTGAAGACTGCACACTATTGTATCACTATTGGAGACTGCCTATTTATCAAAGCGACTTGCTGTTGATAAATGAGGTAGGATTGGTGTGACTGCGTTGAGCGTGGAGACTGTTTACTGGTGGCTGCGTTGAAGAGAGTCTGGTGACTATTTTGAAGGCTGCGTTCTACTTGAAGGCTGCCTTGGTTTTATTTTATTGATTGATATAAAAATTGAAGACAGACTGATATATGCCGACTGATATATATGCTAAGTATATATACTACTTGGAAACTTTTATATGTTGCTGGTGTTTTGAGCTTTGTAAACCTAGACTGCTGAAAACCTATTGAAGGCTGAGTTGTAGGCTGCTGAAGGCTGAGTTGTATGCTGCTGAAGACTGTGTTTTATGCTGAAGAATATCATCTATTTCTAGAGATTGATATGTGCAAATTTTGTATGCTATATATTGCCAGTGACTGATATAAAGAAGCCAACTGACAGTGATATATTTTGTATCTATCTGATATATTTGCTATAAAATTGCATTGTATTCACCTTGGCAGAGACCGTAGACCTGCAAGGTTATTAATTTCTATTTCTCTCTAAAAATTACACTGAC
>LPNX011047458.1:412938-435872 GCA_001517045.1 Pseudotsuga menziesii | reverse complement strand
GTTTCAGAGAGATTGATTCTTCTTGATTTCTGTGTGCAGTAGAAGCATAATTGTGTGTCAATTTCCAATAATGTTGTGAATTAATAAAGTTGCTGCAACCAATTGCAGTATTCTATATGGCTGGAGAATACTGTGTTGTTTTTTCCCTTGTTTCCTTATCTTGGCTTCAGGCCAATTTCTGAATATTACAAACAAAGTGAAGTCGGCTCGGCATAGCCTAAAATCATAAATCCTTGTAGATAAATAGTCTTTTCTCTCTGCATTGCCTTAACCATTTTGGGAAGTCGGCTTGGCATAGCGCGAGTGATTGATGATTGGTTAGGTCTCTGGAAGGCATGTACACAGCCGCAGTTGCTCCCACGCTGATATTTGCATGTACAGGAGACTTAATCTACCAATAGTTAATATTTGGACATTCAAATTCAATGAAACATGTCATTCAGAGAAAACATACTTCTTATACAGTATGCCAGTTAAATTCTAATAACAAAAATATAAAAAAATGTAAACAAATTATGTAAGTTATATAAATTATTCACTACATTAGAATATGAAACAAATTCTAATTATTAATAGAAATGGAATGAATAATTTAAAAACAAATTCTAATTAGATATATGAAACCCGTCAAATCCTAATTATATAAATGATTCAAGTCATTAGATATATAGATATTCAAGACATACTCTATGCCGGGAATGTCTGGCTACGATTTGCTCAAGAGAGTAAAGGTATTTTTATTCTTTTCAAACATTTAGGGCATATAATGTTTTACTCATTCTAGATTGCCCTAAATGTTTTATTTATTCATTCTGAATGTCATAGTGAAAGAATATTTTTTTTATATGAAACTTCACAGGAATCCTCAAAGCTCAAGGAGATTCCAGTGGTGCTCATGTCCTCTGAGAACACGCCTTGTAAAAAACGCAGGTAAATGCCAATTACAGAGTACATTTGAATACCCATAATAGTTGTTTTTACATCATTATAGACTTACGTGGTTATGTAAACTTAGCAGATGTCTAGACGAAGGCGCAGAAGAGTTTATAATGAAACCCGTGAAGGTCTCAGATGTAAAACGATTGAAAAGTTATATATGTAAAGTTCAAGAAGAGGGCAGGTATTGCCAAGTTGGGTCTTTGAATTGAGATGCGGGAGCTTCTCATGGATTTACATAATACATCCCCTTTCTCTCTATATATATGAGCAGTTTTGATTGTTAGGTTTCTGGAAGGCTATAGAGAATTTTGATCCCGCTCTGGATGGTTAGGTCTCTGGAAGGCATGTACACAGCCGCAGTTGCTCCCATGCTGATATTTGCATGTACATGAGACTTAATCTACCAATAGTTAATATTTGGACATTCAAATTCAATGAAACATGTCATTCAGAGAAAACATACTTCTTAGACAGTAATTCAATTATACAGTCTTTTTCTTGACAGAAAGCGAAGAAGACATAACCTAGATCCAATACCAACTTTAAAATGACTGTATAATTAGATGCAACCCGGTTGATATATGCATATATGGTTATACATTTAAAGAAATGGAGTAGAAACCTATCATCGAATGGAAGTCCTTGCTAACTGACGCAGAGCTGATATTATTCGACTCAGACACAGAGATGATGTTGAGAACACCTCACAGATCCTATGGGAAGAGGTCCTTGCTATCAATTGTACACAAACATATATATATATATATATGCACCTAATATTTTATATATATATACACCTAGTTTAATCTTTAAGCCGACATTGTGGTAGCTTCAAATATATATTTATTATGAGCCGACATTGTGGAAGATTTAAATATATATTTATCATGAGCCGACATTGTGCCGACATTGTGCCACGTGTCACTTCCATGTTGAGCACGGAATTACACTTATACCTCATACCGGGCTGTAGAATGCGCCTCTCGGCGCAACAATATTTTTCCCTGTTAAGATTTTCTCCAAATCGTTAAATTTGGAGTGGTCCATGCGGCTCTGAACAAGGAAGTTATGATAGTCTTCCTGTGAGAACATCTGTCCCTCCACATCCCAGAATGAAGGAAATCCATCCTCGAACATCTCCTTAAAATTATGTTTGAAATTATTAACCTGCAAAAGCAATTCTTCTGATCTGTCTCGGACCATCTTCATCAAGTGATGTTTGTGGATGAACCTCTTTGCCCACAGCACTATTGATATTCTATCTTTTATCCCCATCTCGTCCAATTTCTGATAGGTCAGTGAATTTAGAAAATTCAGTGTGTTCTGGGCTGTAACAAGAGGTCTTTTCTCCATGTGTTCATTTACCAACTTTAATCTATGGTGGGCCAAATTTATCAGTATATTCAGATCATCAATAAAATTTAGATAGTGTCAGAATTTGGTAATCTCTATAGACAAGGTATCCCAAATGATATGTTTCGCCCCCTGGAGAGGGCCTTTCCCTATGTTTTTCTCCTTTAGCTCGTTGAGTTTTTTCTACAACTGATTTCTGTCTTGCAGTATTTGTTTTTTACTTTCACTTACTTTGGCCAATTCATCTTTTATCTTTTCATTCTCTGCCTTCAATTCTTTAATTGCCTTGTCTTTTAAGCTTACTTGGGACATAGGCACCAATAAATCATCCACAGAGAAATCATCCAATGGCTTTTCGATATTCACAATGGACAAATCTTCACCGGTGGGGGTCTGACTCATTAACTCCTCCATAATTTCCTTCTCATCATTTTGATCCTTTTTCATTAAGGAAATTTGAGACAACAGTTCGCTTCGTTCAGCCTCCCACCTGTTTTTTTCTTCCTGTAGCTCCCCAGCTCTTCCTTTGTACTCCATCATCTCTTGATGGACCTTATCTTTTTCTTCTTGGAGAGCCAATAACTTAGAGGACTGAACATGTTCAGCACCTGGGATCTTCATCTTTTTCTTTAGGACCTGGAGTGCATTGTCTTTTTCTTCTAACATCCTCTTGACTGCCTGGGTGTTATTTGAACTAACAATGGCTGTTTGCAACTTCCTAATCTGAATGACATTTGCTTTATTCTCAACTCTTTCATGCTTCAATTGAATTTCTAATTTGTCTATCAAAACTTGCAACTTATTAATCCTTACCATAGCTTGTAATAAGTCTGAGTAAATGATGTCACTGGTTTGTTTGTGAAGTTGTATCTTATCCGGAGTACTGATTTTGTCCAGCCAGATCTCCATTTTAGACATATTCTTGTCATTTACCATAGCCATCTTAAATGTATTTCTCTCAGCATCTCTGGCAGAAACTAGAGAGGTTTTTGAACTGTACAAACTTCTCACTCGCGGGAGCAAATTTCTTGTCTCCTCCAGAGACTGTTTTCTCTTCTCCATATAGCTGGCTTTAAGTTCTTCCTTTGAATTAAATACCGGGCTTGATTCTGAACCGTCTATACCACCCTCCACATTTTTAAAGGAGAACTGATTTACTTGCACAGATTTCATTGGAACTAGGGAAACCTTTTTGAAACCATCATAAATTTCATCATTTACAATTTCACCACCTTCAAGTAGCTTTGCTTTTTTGTGGGATCCATCTTCATCCAATTCCATACTCTCAATCTTAGAGAGACTTCTCTTAATTACAATGTTAGTATTTTCTGATACTGTAATTGGTGCAGTATGTGGATCTTCCTTGAGCTGCAACAGATTGGCTGTTTCAGCCAAATTTTCAACAGACTAGTGCTCAAATGGCTTATTCTTGTTGGCTTGTTTCCTTAGGGATATAACATGATGTGGATCATAATTCACTTTTGATTCCTTTTGGAAATCCATATTTTCCAGCAATTTCTCTATGAATACTAAGGAGCCTTTACTTTTAAAAATGAAAGAGCTGACTTTAAGTGGAAATTTAATGTTTGAAGACTTTTTGAAAGCCCCAAAATGCTCTTCTTCAGACATCAACCTCTGCCTCATAAATTCAAGTGCGAAAATCCTTGGGGTTAAAAAGGCAGGTAACCTGTAAGGCTGACCGGTAAACCCATATATCCTTAACACATCGTAGTCCTTGTACAGAAACCAGTCTCCAACCCAATCCTCGGGTGAAGACTGCATTAAACACTTCATCTCGTCCAGAACACGGGGCAAATCCTCATCAAACAACATTTTGTACATTTTCGACATGATCGAATTAGCAAATTCGAACATGTTGATTTTCTTGGGAAAATCAGAAGAGAATAGAGTACTTAAAAATTTCAACTCAGTGACATTGGAGCATAACAAAATGTTGATCAAGTAGGTCTGAAACCTAAAGAACCGAACTTTTGGAAACTCAGTTAACTGAAGATGGATTGCTTGAGTGAGATACTCATCAAAATTAAACACAGGAATTGACTGGGATTCAGGGCTTAAGGAACTTATTCTTAATAAAAAACCAAGGATGACATCGCCTACATGACAATCATCATCCAGACCCAATACTTGACAAACCAGAGATACCACCAATTGGAATTCATTTTTAAAAATGTGCACAGGGTAGGGTAGGAAAAGACCATCAAGGGATTGACCTTCTTTCAGAATACTAGACAGGAAATGAAAGCAATTTTCAGTTGCACAATTCTTGTAAAATTCAGCAAGGACCGACTCATTTATCGACTCACGATTAACAGGGTAATTTTCAGGTAAAATCAGATTTTCTTTGATGACTGTGGCATCAATGTTACAAAGTATTCTGGACGCGGACCGACTCACAATAATTCTCTGAGAGGGAGAGTAGTTCACAGCACACCACTCTGCAAATTCCGGGAAATGGAGGGTTTGCTCGAGAGCGAAGTAATACAAAAAATATTTACATACATTCAATACATCGTTCCCCTGTGAGTTATAATACCACAATTTCTCCTTACTGACAGACACGCTCCCTATAGATAGGAAGGGGTCGCACACGCTCCTATCTCTGTCCACTAAAAACTCTTCCCTGGCATCTAGAACCTGACCAGACACTTGAATTTATTTCCCCTGGTCCATTACTTAATTTAAAATGGTAATTCGGATGGAGGAACTACAGGGTTTAAGCCTTACCTGATTGACTGTAGAGGCGTGTGCTTGAAGCGTGTCCGAAACTGACAAATGGAAGCTGACGAATCAGCCAGTCCTTTTCACCCTTCCCGAGCGGATAAAATAACCACGAGAGAAGTCAACCTTTCTTTTATAGGACCCACTCCGGAATATGCTTCGAGGGGTTCCATAAACCACTTTCGTCTTCGGAGTCTATCACGTTCAGCCACGTGGACCGATGGTTTATATTCCACGACCACCATCTATTTCTATCTTCCGTGCACTTCCATTCTCCGTATTCATTCAAGACCATTGATCTGTTTCCTCTTTAATTTACAACCCTTGGATCACGTGCCACGTACCTCGTTCCGCCGGGAGTCTTGGTAGTAAACAATGTGCATGTCTCCACCCCGGAGTCATCCCCAGCTGTCGATGAAATCAACCTTATCTCTCCACCGTTAGATCTAGAAGCGAATACTCGATTCCGCTGAGCTTCCCGCTATTAACCTTCGCGCAACTTGATGCTCCGGAATCGACCACGACCATGGATGTGATTGACCCTTATTTGTCAGCCGTCGGATTGGGTGACACCTACCAAATTCTGCTGGGCTCCGTTATTTTAACCATCACGCAAGTTTATGTTCTGGAATCGTCCACCACCGTCGATCCACTTCGCCTTTAATCCTCAACCGTCAGATCAATCACCACATAACTAATTCCGCCGAAGCTCCATCATTTAACAAGCGCACAGGTTCGTGAAGCGGATTCAATATAGACCATCGATCCCATTTGGATAGATCAACGATCGTTGATCTATTCATCAGATTAAACTTCGCTTACACTTATCTTCCCCGTGTCTTTGAGAGTGCGGAGATAATCAGGGCCCTTGATTTTTATCCTTTCAACTTCGCACCATTAGATTTTTTATAACGTGAATGTTTTTTGCATATCATCACGCCCTTACAATATATCCTTTAACCAAGGTTCAACATGCCACTTATTATTCTCCATAGTCATGGTTTTTCATCCTCCTACTAAATAATGGTGTTAACATCGTGTTCGACAATGCGAGGGTCGATACCTGGTGTATATTCCATATGACTTGTGTGAAAAGACACCAATCTCATAGATGTTGAAGCCTCACCAGAACTAGACTCTATCATAAGGATCAGTGCAGGACAACTAAAGATTCCCATGAGGGATGGATACATGCCCACACCCACACTCCCAGTTGCCGGCTGAGAGTGCTCCACCATCGGGATCAAAGCTCCCGAAGATGCGGTAACTGACGGATTCTTGAATGACATTTGATCAATCATGACTATCTTCCTATTAAATGGAAAGCATACAATGTGAAATAGGGAAGAAGCTATGGCTTGCATATTGTACATCCAATTCCTACCTAGCAAGATATTGTAGTCAAGGGGTGCATCAACCACCTCGACCTCTATTGCAATGGTCTTCCCTCCCAAATGGACCTTAAGGGAAGGAAGGATCCCGTGCGGCCTAAACAATCTCCCATCGAACACAGTTAACATGGTCATGGATTTAGACAACTCAGGGGAACCTAAACCCTTCCAACATGATAAAGACATAACAGAAGCATCAGCACCTTCATTAATCACAGTGCACTTGGCAGTCATGTTAAGACATTCTACGTGAATCAAAAGAGACACATAGTAAGGCAAGTGAGGCTGAATTCCTGCGGTTTCAAATTTAATCACGGAGAAAGAATTATCTTCATTCACACCAAGGGAAGAAAGCAAAGCCTTCCTTTGCGAAGGACAACTCTAAAGTACTTCTAGTGCAGACATCGCACAAGGAGTGTGGCCCAAATCCTCGACAACTGAATAGTTCTGGGCAGCTCAGGCATTAGGATTGTGCCCCGAACGCTTAAGGAATCCTGTAGGAATGCGAGGTGCAACTTCAGGTTTATCCACAGGTTTCTCAATACACAAAGAAGTCCCTAGTGGATCAGGTTCCTTTCCTGGGCTGGGTTGTAACGAACCATAGTCTTTCGCATGGGTCACAACTTTCGCAGCACGTACCATGTTAATGCAACCACGATCACTACCCTCCGATGGATCTTGATCACCACCAGACTAATCATGGGTCCTAGATTTCATATTTTTATTGTGAGGTAAAGGGTTAGTCAGCATAGCTGGGCCTTGTGCCAAGAATATCGAGGCTTCATCGATACAAGGGCATAAGTAAGTGAGGTGATCGTCCTTACACAACTTGCAAGGAAATTTAACCTTACGTTTATCTTGCTTGTCCCTCCCAACATTACGGGAATTTTTGTCATTATTATTATCATTCTCATTCCTATTCCCATCGTTACAATTATTCTTACCCTTCTTTTTATTCCGTCTGGGATGTTGGTTACCCTTCTGGTCTGATGATTGTATTGAAAGCACACTGGTCGTTTGGGCGGGTTGAGATGAAGCCATGGCTTGTCCCAAAGTAGATTGGTTGATTGAAAATTGACTAACTTTTTTTGCAGCCAAATCCGTAGTTTTAGCACTCGCACAGCTCACAATGCCATCGACATGTGGTCCAGGTTTAACTCTAGGGTCGAAACTAGAACGCGAAGCATTGGGAATAATATCATATAACAAACCAGACTGAGCATAAATCAAATCTAGTTCCTGCACCCTAAAAATTGCTTGTTCCTCATTTTGCACCCCGAATTTAGAAACATCCTTCACTATATACGGAAATAACGACTTAAGGAACCATTCGAGGAGGAATTTCGGCGGTATAAAAGATTTAATTAACCTCTTCCGTCTATGCCACTCTTGGATATGATTTGAGATATGTGTGGCTTTATCTTTCCAAAATGTCGACAAGAGTTCAATACCAACGTCATAACGCACTGGTAGCTGGAAGTGGTTAAGAAAAGTCATCACTAGGTCATCGAACAAAGCAAATGCCCCCCTAGGTAGCTTTATATACCATTTCGTAGTAGACCCTGTAAGGGTGCATTGAAATAGCCTTAAACGGATGGAGTCCTAGTGTAAGGAATTTGAAGAGCACCATAGGTGAAAGGTAGTAACATGTTCGCTCGGATCCTCTCCTGGTTTGCCCTCGAATTTGGGTATGTCTGAGGGAATCTTTGTAGGGACAGTTGGCCAAGCCGGGTCATGAGCTATAGGATCGTTCATCAATCTCAACAAGTTAGGAAGATTCAAAGTTGCGAGGAAAGGGATCCTAGGATGATGAGGTCGATGGACCACTCCATGATAGTTCTGATTCATATAGGTCTGATTACCACCATGGCCTCGGCCATAGTGCCCTCCTCTCGTTTAACCCGTATAGGGTGGCATGGAAGCACCATAGTGTGGTGTACCTTGACTATTCGTAGCTACAAATCCATAATTTGGAGAGTAAGCAAGTTGTTGATACCCACACCCATAAGGTGAAGAACCCTATCCATACTGCGTCCCATAATAGGGTCCATAAGTAGTCGCATGGGATGTCCCATGTGACACTCCGTAAGTAGGAATATACGCTCTGGAAGTAGGAATATACATTCCAGAAGTAGGAATATGACCTCTAGAAGTATGACCATGACCTCCCGAAACAACAGATGGTGCATGAACCTGAGACAAAACTGGTCGAGTAACCGCAGTACGGACATGACTCGTAGCAACGTTTTGGCCCGAAGGACCACGTGAATGAGGTGGAGGGTGAACATTTGAAGAACTAGGGACATAGGATGAAGGGACCTGTGTAATTATGTACATACTATTCCCTATAGTCACTCGTCTCGGATCTGGTATCTTAATAGGATCACTAACCCTAGACCTAGAATGAATATGTGATGTAGCTTCCACCGCCGGGATGGAAGGTGCAATGTGACTTGTAATCCCAAACCTCTCCGCATGGTAAGGAATGAGAGTGCCCCCAAGCATAGTGTTAGGCTCAAACTCAGATTCGACATGGAATTCCAAATCATGTGTGGGAAAACCAGACATACCATAACTACCATAACTAGTGCTTGTGGGTTCAAAATGATTCTCATCAGCCTCCAGCATTCCATACTGGAGATGCGTCAATGGGGAATAAACCCTAGAGTAAGTAGGTCTATCATGAAAAGTTCCTATCTTAGAAATCAAAGGACCTAACTCAGTCAAATTAGGTGAAGGATTATAGTTAGGAGTAAACTCCCCATATTCCACATGAATGGGAGAAGGTGGTTCAGGAATACCTTCTATATGGTCTCCCATGGTGTGTGAATCAATGTGCAAAGTAGTCCGCCTGGACTGTCTAATTATCTCTCCCAAAGGAGGAGGAGATGTAGAAGGCGGAAGTCCTACTAAACGACGAGAATGGCGAGGAGTCGCACCCGAATCCACAATGACTCAAAAATTATCAAAGACTCTCTATCTACACAAACCCTAGGCAAGCTATCATGCACAGAGCAATCACCAAGAAAATCTAAAGCCAAACACAAGCAATCAAGGGTAGGATAAGTGACCTCCCGAATGAACTAGGTATGTCTCGCCTAGGAGAGGCTTGAGACTCCCATACACAACAAGTGGAGGTACATAACCAATTATTATGGCCCTCAGCTTCAACGTGTAAAGCGACTGTGCTGTCTGACCCCAACCTAGTCGGGACACCTGCAGAATAACCCCTGCAAAGCACCCCCTCGATATCCTAGGTAAGGCCACTAAGATCACCTCACTATAATCAATGCTCAAGCGGACCGTCGCAGGTGGGATTGACCGAATGGGCAGGGTAGAAAAGCCCGAAACTCTCGAAAGAGCCCCCAGATACGAATACAATCCTGTAAATATCTCCGGTGCTACTCAGTTATGACTAGGGGTCATCCCAATCAATAACCACTCACACTGCCTCGTGCTTAATTCCCTTTTGAGAGGAGGATCCTGAGAAACAATCGTTATACCAAGGAATTTCACACACTCACCTGGACAGACACATACATGTTGTTGTTTAGTGGTCTTGGATAATTTACTCACAATGAACTATTCCAAGACCCTAAAACCTAATCTTGCTGGTGAACCCTATCAAATAAAATAGTGTAGTTCATTTTAATTAAGCGTTGATTTTAATTGACTTTATTACTCAAAAGAGGTATATGGCCATGCAACTAATGGTGTTATGACACAGCATGAAGTAAAATGCACACCTAACAATCAATGCAAATGCATTGTGTCCATGAAAAACAGGATATGCTACTACATGAAATGCACAATTTTCTTCAAATGATAAATGCAAGCTTTCCTATATGAAATCCTGACTAATACTCCAAAGCAAATCTAGTGCAAGTACTATGCAAAATGCAAATTCAATGCATGATGATAAGCAAATATTTTTGGATTTTTTGAAATAAAAATGAGATATAAAAGCAAAAGAATGGTTCTACGAACCCCAGAATCTGCAAGCACACTCGAGAAACACTCAAGAAAAGTAATAAGGTAAAAGAAGTCTAATGCACTAATCCCGAAACAAAAAATTGAAAATGAAATGACAAGAACATTCTTCAAAAAAAGAAAATTTACCCTAAAAAAAATGTCTTTGGTCAGAAATAGAGGTGTATACAGACTCTAGAAGTATCAAAGGAGACTCAGCAATCATCAAAATTCACCCAACAACCATCCAACTTCCTCTAGAAGGCAAAACTAAGGGCATATGCGACTGTTCATAGTAAACCTGCATGTGTACGCGGAAATAGCAGTGAAACCCACGTATATACACAACTTTGAGTTCAAAACTCGCATACAGGAAGAAAGGTGCATAAAAATAAAGGCAAACAGACAAGCTGAGACAAAATTCACACCAATCAGACACTACTAGGAAAACATGCCCCCGGACCCGACACAAAAACAAGAGAAAAAGAGCAATTCAAAGTCATTGAATGCCGATAGAAAAACCCCAAAGAACAAATACTAGGAACTCCCCAGCGGAGTCGCCAATTCTGTTATGGAGAGAAATTCCTATGGCTTGGGGTACCACAACAAATAGCTTGACTCCAGAAATCAATCCTTTCCAATATGCAATAGAAGTTAAATGTCTAACACTAAAGGATCAGACCTCGTACCTTATTCCGGATGGTTGAAGTAGATCCCCGTTGAGCTTTCCAACTTCAGCTTGAATTGGTAAATCACTTCCGGCAACAATGGACTATAGTTTCTTTTCTCTCAATTCTCTCATATGCCTTCAATGTACCATAGAGTTCCTTATATATCTTTTCAAAGGGGTAATGAAAGGTCGAATCTGAGCGATCTCAAGGCATAGGGAAGGCCAGGAGTCAAGTGAGTCGGATTCATGTCAAGGAAAACTCCAAAAGGATTTGGATTATGCACACATCCCGATGTACACAGTTTTAGGGGTCAAACCCGTGTATATACACGATTAGGGGTTTAAAAGTCGCGTATAGCAATTTTCACATGTTTATAGGGATGGTCTAGGAAACATCAAAGGACAAAAAATGGTCCAAGGGGTCTAAGGAGTCTGCAGAGGGACAGGGGAAGGACATACTAGTGTGATTCACTTAGAGTGGTAAAATCAGCTATAACATGTACTGAGAACCAAAACATAAGAAATTTCCTCCAACCCCCAATATGTGAAGTTGAACCTTGGAAAGGATTCATATTTTCATCCTTGAGTCCACCATCGCTTCTTCCCTTTATGCAATACGCATTACCCTCTTTAGTAACACCTCTTGTCTCTTGATAATGAGTGGCACCACAGCCTTTACCCTTTGATCAATAAGTGGTTCCACCCCGATAATTCTCTTTCTCCATAGTGAAAGAGCGGTGCTCGAGTTTCAAAAGGAAAAATAGAATATATACGAAACTTCTCGAAGGAAATCTTCATGGAACCCTCATCCCTACTCTTATGGACCATGTGGAATTGATATGTCCCCTAGTAGGATCTCCCTTCGACCTCATCCACCATTTTCTCAACCATCCCTATCCTCCTAAGGGATATAAATACTAGCTCATCCCCCATGGGATGGAGGAGGAAAGTTATGTTGCTACACCTAAGTTCTGGCCAAATCTAGGGTGAGCATAGAGAAGGAAAGTATGAGATATGAGAACAAGACTTGACATGCGAGAAGGCATCACAAAACTAAGGAATTATGGTTGTAATATATCTTATTTCATTTTAATGCAATGATGGTTTCTTTCCCATAAAATGTATTATGTTATGATCACTCATTTTGTTATCAGATTCCTGAGTCATTGATATAGAATTGTAGATCATTTTTTGGTACTTTTGATATTGTTTGTTGTTTTATGTGTTTATTGCAGGTATATCTATGGATATCTAGCACCATAGAAGGCTGATGCATCATACTGCAGGATAGTAAAAGACTCATTCGGTATCTATAAATTCTAGGGAAAGTTCTTATCCTCTTAAAACTCATTTGTTCTATACCTGTATCATTCAGATCTAGGGAAACAACTCTTGTTCATAGGAGTTGACAATTTCCATCAACAATATAAAAATGCATCTCCTTGACGTGAGTTTCTCCACAAGGTCACTTTTTGAAAACTGAGGTGGGAAGCCTCCGAAACTTTATTCCTTAGTTCCTCCTGGCAACAGTGATAGGTCAAAAATGAAACTTCTTCAATATTGAAATTGCTTCCACCAAAATATGTTCCCTACTAAGGTGAGTTAGCATAGCCCTCTTTTCTTGATGATCTGTGGAGAGAGCAACTTGAACTAGGAATCCCTAGTTTTCGCAGCTATACAATGCCTTCTTTCAGAGAGGCTTCGATACCATGTTAGTTTTTATTTAGATCTGATTAATTTATCTAGGATATTTATTCGAAATAATAACAATTACATCAAGATGCATAATATATAAAAGCTACATGAGACACAAATATTTCCGCCAGGGAAACCATAAAGGAGAAAACTCGACAAAATTCCTCAAAATAGTAAGATGATCAAAATAAGTAATAAGAAGTATTCAACAACTATATATCTCTCCTCCTTTTCCCTCGCTCTCTCTCTCTCATATGAACTTGAGAGTGTGAGGTATGTATAAATGAGGGAGAGAGCCTCCCTATTATACCCTTTCAAGTCACTGTCCAAACATAAGACTAGGGCCCACATGTATTCCCTAATAGGGTCGACTTCTCCCATAGAGACTCCAAATACACATTACATGATGTTACACTAGGGACTATTCCCTCGACTTACAACAAAGGCTGTACCTCAAGGTCTAGACACAATTAAGACATCATTCAATGGGGTAAACACATCCCTAATGGGGGTACAACAACATACAATGATAATATACATCAGAATATCTTCTAAAGTTACAAATACATCAACACCATGAATGGATCCAGATACTTTATGACCTTCATTGATGACTACTTAAGGTATTGTTGGATCTAATTTCTATTGTTGGAGGTGTTTGGAACTTTCAAAGTTTTCAAATCCTTAGTTGAGAACAATCTTGGAAGAAGATCAAAGCACTGAGATTAGAAAATGGATGAGAGTGCATCAAAAGAGAGTTTCAACAACTGTGTACTTCTAAAGGTATTCAGATGAAACGTTTAGTCCCATACACACAACAACAAAATGGTGTAGCTAAGAGGAAGAAACGATCATTAAAAGAGATGCCTACCTTCCTTCTTGAAGTAAGATATATTCCACCATATATGTGGGTTCAAGCAGTGAAATGTGATTTGTACATACATAACATAGTACCTCACAAGTCAGTGGTCGAGGTCACTCCATTTGAAGAACTTATGGGACTTAAGCCTAATGTCTCACAATTGAGGGTTTTTGGCTCCAAATCATGGGACATAATTCCATTTGACAAGAAGAAATAATTACAACCTCAAAGTAGCGAATGCATTCTATTGGGATATGCAGACAATGTAAAATATTATAAGTATATGGAGATTGCAACCATAATATGCTCCATAGAGTGAAGTTCCCAATTAAATGAAGATCCATTACATGATCTACAACTAGCTAAAGAGGAAGGTATAAATACTCAATCTATTCATTCATATGATGATGTTTCTACTGATGTTTCATATTTAGATTCCGTAGATGAGGATTAAGAGGAACATGATATTGATATTTAGAATGAATATTAAGCATATATAGATCTAAATCATGCTCTTGCTCCCAATCCAAGGCTCAAAAAATAATTGAAGCTATTGGGAAGAGTGTTGGGGATCCATCCGATAGAAGGAGAACAAGATCTCAATTTTAGGATGCGAACCTTGCGCTTAGTCATATTGATCCACTTCTCCCAGAGAGGTGCTACATGATGCTAGGGTATGATCCTCAGTTCTTCAAAGAGTCTTTCCATGATCCAAGGTGGAAGGCATCCATGGATGATGACTATGATTCACTACAAAACAACAAGACATGGGAGCTTGTCTCCTTACCTCCAAGGAGAAAGCTTGTCCAGTGAAAATGGATCTACAAAAATAAACTAGAAGTAGATGGATCTACTACCAAGTACAAGGATCGTTTAGTTGCAAAGGGGTATTCATAAGTTTATGGTTTGGACTACAATGAAACATTCACCCTTGCTGCAAGAATGGATTCCATAAGTTCAATTTTTTCCATTGCAGCTTCAAAGAAATGAGAGGTACATCACATGGATGTGAAATGTGCCTTCCTCGATGGTGACCTGGAAGAAGAGATATACATGAGACAATAGGAGGGGTACACTAAATATTCCAAGACTCAAGGGCATGGTATTCCAATATGGATGGCCTCTTATTGTCACATAAGTTCGAAAGGTGCAAGTCTGACTGCAATGTATACATGCAACAGAAAGGAGGTTTCTTACTATTAATTGTATTGTATGTGGACAACTTTCTCATTACTGGTGGTTCAACTGTTGGATTGAGGGACTTCAATTCATCCTTAATCAAGGCATTCTCCATGACATATGTAGGGATGCTAAGTCATTTTATTGTCCTTGAAGTGAATAAAAACTCCATAACCAACATATCAAAGCACTACGAGAGGGAGAAATGGAACATCTAACCTAGTAGATAATAGGGGCTCCAAATAAATATTTTGATTTCACAATAGAGATCTACAAGGTGCTACCATACAGACACCTCCAAAGNCACCCACCCACCCACCCACCCACACACACACACACACACGCGCGCGCGCGCGCATATGCCCCATCCCCCATGGATTTTTGGATGGTATATATGTTCCCAATTCACCATATGGTAATTGGATTGTTGTTTATATCTTGACCAAAGAAAGGAAAAACATTTTTGTAAATTTTATCAAGAATAAATTTAGATATTTTTGCAAGCATCATCCAGTACATCGAGATATTCTCTAGGATATGATTAATGAGGATGATCCTATCTCCCATGTAAATCCACCTCAAATACCAATTATGTAGGATATTTTATACTTTGAAAAGGATCCAATACCGACCAGTTATTTGGTGGTTGTTTGGATTTAAGAAAAAAACCAAGTATTTTATACCACAATCCAAAAGATCAATATTATAATGGAATGCCCGTGGTACGAGATCTATATATTGATCGTCAATTTTAGACATGATAAAAGTATATTTGTTTGTGTTTATTAGCGTAGTTGTTGCTTCTAGGAAGGTAGTCAAACAATATTTGAAGGATTTCATTCCTCTTCACTTCCCCTACCAAAAAGAAGGACACCATCCACAAAAAGGAGATGTGTGATGCGGATGGCATCACTAATTTTTATCCAGGAGGAGATTGCCATCAGTTTTTTTCTTTGTGATCAATAAGATGAGACATTCCATAAACAATAAAAATAACGATGAAGACAATGGGAATCCTTTCCTTAAACCTCTAGTGCTTGCGAAGAACATGGTAGGGGATACATTGACCAAAACGATGAAATTTGCAGTGGATGTATATCCCATGATCTAGTTGGTCATTTGAAGACTTACACTGATTTGTAAGAGAATAAGTCTCATGAATCCCCAGTCAAATCTATCATATGATTTTAAGAGATCGAACTTAAGAATCACATCCTTCATTCTTTTTTCTTGATAGTATGCATGCATTGATGCATGATTCCCAACGCATCAATAATCTAATGATTAGCCAGGAAGCCAAATTGTTCTTTTGAAAGAAAAGAAAAGAGAATAGGATTCAATTTGGAAGTGATAACCTTTGAGATAATTTTATAAATAAGCTTGCATAAGAATATCGACCGAAAATATTCAAAATATTTAGGCTTTGGATTTTTTGGGACAAGTGTGAGGAAAGTAGCATTGGTCGCCCTGGGGACATGAAAATTACATATGGATTCTTTGATGACATATAGTAATTTGGGTCCCATGATATCAATAAACTCAAGATAGACTTCAACCAACCATCCATGAAGTCCCAAGCTTTTTGATATAGCAAAGATTTTTAACACACCCGTCAATTCAATCATGGAAACAAGTTCTTTTATTCTTAGACCCTCATACTTGAATTTTTTTTGGGATAAATTTGGATGAGGTCCATCTGATTAAAGGTGGATGTAGTACTAGATCTGTAAAAAAATTCTAAAAAATTAAAATTTTCTCCCTCCTTAATCTCCTGTCGAGTACAGTCCCAATGGTGTTGCAAAGACACCAAATATCATTTGTCTTATGTATGCCTTCAATGTAATGGTGGAAGAATGCAGTATTTTGATCACCACTATCCATCCATATTTCCTGAAGTTTGAGTCTCTACCTTTCTTCTTCAAGTAACAATAAACTCTGTTTTTATCCTCTAAATTACGGATGTAGGAATGATCACCATCATTGCTATATCTATATCTATTTTGCATATAAAAATATAAATATTGAATGGATTTTTCAATCTTGGATAGTTCTTTTTTTATTTCCTTCTTCTTTATTTTTTCCCACTATATGACAATTACTTTTGTCTCTTTGAGCTTATAGGTGAAAAACTCCATATTTTACAAATCCTCATTAGGCATCATGGTGACCCAAGAGTTTCTAACAATATATTTTAATTCATTCTCCTGTAACCAAGAATGGTTAAATTTGAAAGGGTAAGTAATATTTTCCGTAACTGGTTTGATTTGGAGATGATTGGCATATGGTCATGTAGAGGCTAATTAATGTTCCATAAGTGATAAAATCCCGCATATTCATTCAATATCCTAGCAATGATAAAGAAGACGATTCTTTTCGATATGCTAGTGTCTCCAATTTTTCCATTTGTCCATGTTGGATGAACCAGACCGATGGTAGCATCGATCAACTTAGTGTCACAAATTATCACGAAGAATTAATCCATGAGAGGATCTAGGTGATACCAAGGATGCCAACTATTTGAAGTAGAAACCGTGAAATGGATATCTCTATCAAGGACGAGACGAGGATCATCCAAAACAATGTACTTTACAATATTTTCCAAATATAGCTTTTGTTTCTGATAAGGATCGTAACAGTTTAAAACACAAAAAGTTTGTGACATATTGTGAGAATTTCCATCCAAAATGATACTTCAACATAAAATGAAGGTATCAAAATTGGGGAACTATGGATTCCAAGAAGAGATTAGTCTATCCAAAATACCACTTGAATCGATTGAGTACATTTCCCATCCCGATAATATGATCCTAAGAATACCTATCGATCTTTCACCACACACCATAGTTTCTTGGATAAGAACAGTATCTGGCTTAATAACATAAAAAAATCATCATAGGAATGTTTCTTGGGACCACCCCCTAGTCCCCTGGAATTTATAGAGACAAGGATCATTTAGGGACCCTTGCAAGGGCCTAGAAACCTCCATCTTGACTTCCAACCAGGAATTCATTTGAAGCAATACCAACACTTCCCATATGCTTTGAAGAAGGATGTGGAACTGAGTTAAAAGTGACCTTTGATAGTAGCTTAGTTTCCCTATTTTCCTTTCATTCCACTTTCTGCTATTCCAATTTGAATAGAATCATAATTCAATCCCAAAGAAATGTGTACAACAAGTTCAATGTCATCTTCCCTTTTGTTAGTTCCAGAGTACACTTGCAGAGGTAGTATTTTTAGTGTCCTTGTAGGATGGGATAATGGAGTCTTGTAATTCTTCGATTTCAAAGGCCAAAATATCCTTAGAGAATACCTCCTCGAGGGTGGCATGTGATACATAATTCTCAAACATGGTGTCTAGTGAACTGAAAGGTTTTGGATCATCTCTTTCCAATAAATTCGGTGGTATGTGAGATGTGGCATCACAAGAAGGGTGTGCCATATTTGTTAGATGAATTAGAACATCATTTCTAGGATATGATTGAATGGTTAGTACCTGTTACTAATCACCTCTTCTCTTTAACCACCTATATTTACTGCCTGCCTTACTTACTTATCCTTAGCATCGGATGGAAGGGAAGGATTCACATAGAATTTTGGATGGGTAGGCATACGGGAAGCAGTAAGCGAGGTTTTTTAGGGACATATTCCCCCCTAGAGGATACTTGAACATTATTCCCATCCTTATCAAGAGCAAGAATTGAGAAACCTTCTTGTGATAGGTCTCCAGAAGAGATACCAGAAGGAGGGAGAAGGAATAAAAAATGACCAATATGTTTACCTAGTTCTCCCAAGGCGTGCTTGTCTAGTTGAGGTTTAGAACATACTTATGATCCATTATCATTCATTTTCACATGGGATGAATCCTTTGATAAGTCTTCTAAAGCCTCATTTGCATCCAATGATACCCTGAATGGACATGAATAATTTATATGACCAATTATTTTGCAAATCATACAACAAAATGGCATTTTACAGTAGTCAATATTTTGCTAGATTGTCCACCCCTACCATTCTATTTCGATTTATTCATGTAAACCATATCTGATGTCAATCAGAACTATTATATTTCCAATTCTTTTATCTCTTCCTGCGAGGGTTTTAATCATCAACAAATAGGAACCCACCAATGAAATTTTTGACCACTTCAAATGCTTCCTGATTCCATAAAGCCAATGGGAAGTTTGGGATAAGAACCTATATGTTCTTTAGAAGGGCGCACTCTATCTCTGGTTCAAAGCTTAAGTGTTATTTTTTTAACATGAGACCTCCCTTCCCATAGATCCATAATCCCGTTAGTATTCTCGAGGCATCTCTTTCAGTCTCAAAACGAAAGTTGATCCACCCATTTGTAAGAAATGAAACCTATGGAATTTATTTAAGACCGACATCCACATATCGGTCATCCATGAATTGATATATTCATTTGGTGGTGTCCAGGGGATAAATTTTCCCATGAGAAATTTGAGAGAGAGCTTCAAGACATCATTCATTGAGGAGGGTGACAATCAATTTTTTACGAGTTTCTCTAATATCTTGTGACTTTTGTTTCCTCCTAGATGAAGACAACTTATGTTTCATATTATGTTTTGTCACCTAGGGGTCATTTTGGGTTAGAATAAGTGATGCTTCAGCGGTTCCATGCCAATTATAATGACACCATACTCGGGGACATGAGTATGCAATTTAGGCGTTTCTTTAATGGTCGTTAGCTGTGAAATACTCATTTCGATGAGTGAGGGATTAAAAATGGTCTTATCCAAAGTTGAGGCCCCTGTAGAGGATGGAAATTTCCCACTTCCTAACCTATTGTCATCTCCAGAAATGGACTGAGATGTCAGGGATTTAATGACATTTCATGGTTTACGAGACTGTTTGTATGCCACAAGAAAATACACCTCATGTTTGAAATTACCTGTAGGGTATTGATTGTCCTGGCCATAGGAAGTATATAGAGGAGAGGCCTCTTCCTAATATGGTCGACTAGGAAACATCGTATTCATCATATAACAACTCCTGATATGGTCGACTGGGAAACATCGTATTCATCACATAACAAAAGATGCTTCAAAAAACAATAAGGTAAAAATGTTTTGAAAACAATTACCAAGGTAGGTATCATGGATGACGACAATGAATGTGCTATCAACCAAAATCCTTTGAAGCCAAGGCTTCCATTATAGACCTGTACCAAAACCCTAGCAGAGCATAGAGAAATTTGACTTCTTCTTTCCTCATTATAGAAGCATCATTAAAAATTTGTAAGTTGAGTGCACTTTTTTTTTATGTTAACACTATTCACACACAATTTTGATAATAGGGTTAAATTATGTGTTGATTCAAAGTAATAATGCTGTAATAAATAGAGTTTAGTTAGTTTTATGGAGAAATTTAAGTAAGGGATGGTTGCTTTTATTGTTTGATTTCTAGTTGTGTTAATAATGTTTTGATTTATTGTAAATGTTGATTGTGATTAATGATTCACAAGGAAGGATGTTGAAAAACAATAGTAGTAGATGCACAATGTATAACAATGCAACAAATTATAATTATTCACCACTTGTATGTTTCGTTGTTGGCGGGTGCCCAAGGCTGAAGAAGACAATCATAGAGATGGAAGGAGGTTTCTCCATTTCTTAAGGTATGCTCACTTTATTTATGTAAACAATCATTTTATGTTTATAATAGCGTGAAGTTATTTATTGTTCCACATAAACTTGATGGGAAAAGTTTTTGAGTGTTTTTTTTAATAATGTTAACACTATTTTGATAAAAAGGTTAAATTATTTGTTGATTCAAAGTAATTATGTTTTAATAAATACAGTTTAGTTAGTTTTTGTGGAGAAATACAAGGGATGATTGTTTTTATTGTTTGATTTTTAGTTGTGTGATAATGTTTTGACTTCTTGTCAATGTTGATTAGGGTTAATGATTCATAAGGAAGGATGTTGATAAACAAGAGAAAGGGAATACAAATATGGAGAGGAAAAATAATAAAGAATATCATGAAGAGAGATAATCCGTGTTCAAAGAAGATGAGTAAGTTGCCAAGATGTTTTGTAATGATTATTATGAAGCTTTATGCATCAAGAGTATCTCGTATTATATTAGGGACAAGATGCACAAAAAGATATTGGAATTTTACTACTATTGTAATATTATCCTCGTTAAGGTCATGGACTATGAAGACAAGTCTCTCATATTTGGTACAAGATGCACAAACGATTTTAAATTTTGATTATTATTGCAATGTTATAAGGTAAAATTTTGAAATTTTGATTATTAGCATGATAAGGTTGATGTCATAAGGAAAAAATTTGAAATTCTTTCTTAGAGAACTTAATATTAATATCTATGTTTTTTCTTAAAACAAGACAAATTTTGAGTAGTCATATGTGTCCTTGAATGGCTGTATGGGTCCTTAGTTTATGGACAAATATAAACTCTTTTATGGAACTATGGCAAGTTAGTTTTTTATGTTGTCATTCACATGATTCAATTTGCGAGAAAAACTTAGTGTCCTCTTTTCCTATTAAAACTTGAATAACTTTACAAATAATATTAACACATGATTCAATGTGTAAGAAAATATTTAGCATTTTGTTTTACTATTAAAACTTGAATACCGTTATAAACACTAATTACAACTTGCACTTACTAGTTATACTAAAATTATTTTTCCCTATTTTTATACCTGTCTCAGCATGTATATTGTAATCGATCAGGTTTGACTTTGCTTTGACTTTGCTATTACTTGGTGCCTTTTGAGGCAGTTTTAAAAAATCAAAACCTGTTTTGCAAAGTGAGACTTAGGGGTTTGTAAAATATATCTTTTTTAATTTTGTTAAAAAGCAATTTTTGTCAACAACTGATTGGTGGATAGGAGGTGATGTTAGCCTTGGGATTTGTTATCTGGATTTGGGTTGACATGTGTCCACCTGACGTCATAATATTAAAATTAAAAAAATAAAAATTATATTCCTTCCAGTGTCGCCCGGTGCCGTTCGCTTTGGCGTCTCCGAATGCAAGATAACAGGTTCCCAGACTATAAATTGCATCGAATCTAGTGAAATTATATTCCTTCCAGCGTCGCCCAGTGCCGTTTGCTCTGGCGTCTCTGAATGCAAGATAACAGGTTCCCAGACTATAAATTGCATCGAATCCAGTGACCTGCTATGAGATTGCATCGATTGAATCTCATCGACTGCAGTCATGGTGGATTTGCTGTGTAGTTGCATGGGCTGCAATTTTTTTATGCGTGTCCTCCATATGCCCTTGGAATGTCGGTTGGTTTTTTCTATTTGGTGGACTCTCCTCATCGTCTTTACTGGCCAGACTACAAATTGCATCTACTTCAGTGACCTGCTATGAGATTGCATTGACTGCAATCACCCTGGATCTGCCATGTAGTTGCATGGACTGTAGTTATCTTCTATATAGTCTTCCTTTAATTTACACCATGTTAGGAAAGGTCTACACCACTTATCATCAGTAAAATATGCCACCACAGTTGTCGTCCCTCTTCAATCAGAGGATATCACCTTCCTCACGCGACATCCACTCTTCCTGTGCAGTATGAATTTAGCCTGGGTAACTGGACCAGGAGAAACTTTGGTGAAAGTGAGACACGAAGCACGTTGAAAACATCTTTAAGTGGGTATTTGTTCTGCATCCATTAATGTGTCCTTCCTGAAACGATTAGAAGAAAGCTAACAGAGCCATGGAAGAAACTATTGAGGGACTATGATCAAGAAACTAGTGAGATCAAGAAACTAGTGAAAGCACTACGATAGGGGATTCTTTGGTATCCATCGTAGAAATGAAAGATAATAAATGGGTCAGATCCCATGCTTTGATGTATTGTAAGGACACAAAATATATGCAAATATCAAGAATATTGAGAGGATTATATGCTTTCCTCTGCGAGTGATGTGTCCACTGTCCTCTATCGTGCCTAAATAGTCGACTGAGTCGAGTATTCAGGCCTGGAGAATTTGATTGGAAGGCAGGGGGTTGAGGAAGAGCGGGGAGCATCAATCCTTATTAAATTCATAATCGGATGCCTCCTTCCATGACCTTTTACACAGTTATTCACTGGTATCAAAAAAATGTCTCACTGTCTAACGAAACAAAGACG
>LPNX011047458.1:400620-412734 GCA_001517045.1 Pseudotsuga menziesii | reverse complement strand
GAATGTTGAGAAGAAAATAACTGCAGGGATGTGCAAGCAATGAACTTTATAAGCGTTTGGTGCTGGGATTTTTTCCTTTGAAATCTAGCTTGATTTTGAAGCTTTTTCTCACTAGGTCCAAATGGGTTGGGTGCTCAGTAGAAATGACTAAATATACCATATATGCGTATTCGTAGATGATATCAAATTCAACTTTTACAGTGCAGAGACATTTCCAACAGAGTGGAGACCTTTCGTCAAAAGCACTTCAAAATCAAGGTAATCCTAACAACATTTCAATGAAAAGAATTCTATTAAAATTCTTTTCAGACATCATTGTTTTCTATGTAATTTTGTAAAATGTTTCAAGTGAGGAAGTCACCTTGGCGAGAGTTACGCCTTGGGCGTCCTTGGCCTCGCCTCCTAGAGGTCCCTAACACTAATTTTGTGGCCAATATTGACGCATGCCTCTCTGTCCACTTCTCCACCTTAGTTTTTCTGATCCACAGATTCCCCTCTCTGTTCATGATGGCAATGTCCTCCAGGAGGTGGGATAGCATCTTCTTTTACTACTCCACACAGTCTTTTTCCACCTAATGCTAGTTATGGAGATTGGTTCCATCCATCCTCATTGATCGTCTCTGTAGACAAGCACACTTCAAAATCCAAAAGAAGAGAAGTTTGGAATGGACTAAAGAATAACGTGATGGTTTGGGGATATCAATATATATATACATATTCATGCTGATAGATGCATGCATTCGAGGCTTCAAACACCTGCATGCATTCGAGAATTCAAACACCTGTTCACTTATAATGTTCTTCACGTCATACGTCGTACACATCACACTACAATATGGTATTTGCATCCTCTTTATAGCCTGCAACTGGTTAGCATGGAAAGGTTGACCAGCATGGTAACTGAGATGTCTAAATTAGTTACCATGCAAAAGCTAAGATTGAAACGTGGTAGAACTGTCTGCTTCAATTACGTCGTGTCAATTGTAGGCCCAGGATTTACATGTTTGGTAGAAATGTGAAATTAGTACTTTTATAAATGATTTTCATGTTAAACATAGTTATTAAATTAGGGTTGATTCGTTTGGTTCTTCCCAATTATCAGTTCAGATTCGATTTGTGGGGAGGTTCGTTCGGAGAATAGTAAGCACAGTTTGTAAGATCACTCTGCAATATTTTTTTTGACAGCAAAAATTCATGATAGCTCGTTAGGAAATATCGCATGAAGAATTTTAAAAGTATTTGATTAATTTCAGAATGTGTGTGAGAGAAGGCTCTAACAGCTTTGTATGAATTCGGTAATAATTTATTAACAACTTTTTATGTTCAGTAATTTTAGAAGGTGCATAAAAATAACAGTCTCTAACCGCTTGTATGAATTAGAAGAACGGTCTCTAACGGCTTGTATGAATTCAGTGGCTATGGAGTTTAACGGCTTGTATGAATTCCGTGGCTATAGATTTTATAAGGGGAAGGCTGTCAGCTGAAAGCCTTTCCAGTTGTCAATCAATAATTTTTCCTCTATTAAGATCTTACAAAAATATATAGCTTTTAATGAATTTTATGACATATATTTAAATTTATTTCCAATCATGAATTTTTGAGAAAATTTATGACATATATTTAAATTTATTTCCAACCATGAATTTTTGAGCATACTGTATTGGTTGTTGGGATTAGCATGCTCTTGAATTTTGTCCCCTTTCCAGAATAAAGGTTTTAAATATAAATAGTTAAATATAACCTATTTTAAATATAAATAGTTGAATTTTTTCCCAACAAGTAGATATATGCATGTTATTTGATAACACTAGTTTTTTTTGAACTATCTATAAATTATTCTTGGAAAATCCATTATTCAAAATATTTAACTATAAAATATTTTTTTTTCAATTTAAAATAATTAAATTTATTTTAAATTTAAATTATAAATTTATAATAAAATATAAATAAACTATTCTCACAACAATGAAATTAATTTATAGTCTTATAAGCTATTATTTCTCATTTCCTATTTATGCTAGTCTATAAAGAAACTTGCATATTTTTATAACATAAGTCAAGAATATTTCTAGAAGTATGTAAGGAAGATTGAATATGCTTGTTTTATGCTACATTGCAATAACCTATATCGCATTTAAATGGACATTTTTTAATTCATTTTTGTTTTAATTTCTTTCAAATTGTAATTATATTTGTTTTATCATATATTTTTATAGCAAAATTATCCTATTGCTATATATTTTCAATCTCTTCTTAGGAGGCAGGTATTAAGCAACTTTGTTGCTTATTCCACTTGTTTTAAATACTTTTAATTCCATAGTTTACCCTCCAAACTTTTACCTTTGAAAAAAATAGCTAGAGATTCATTTTTTCCATTGTTGTTTTAGATGCCCCCTCTCTCTCATCGAAAGGCAGTTAAAGTAGTTGGAACTCTTTTAGTTGGGATATTTAATTTAAGGCTAATTTATTCAAATATGATCATGGAAATATAGTAAATAATATAAGTGTTCACATTCTTTTCATCATCTACTCTTAAAATCAAATAAAAGCACAATTTCATATATAATACTTGTACCCCCTAAAGTATCAAAATATACTAAAATAAGTTCAAAGTCTACAACTTTCAAAACTTAGTCATGAATATGTTTATCATTCAAAAATAGAATAAAGAAACAAATTTAAAGAACTTTTGAATACATATTTCCTATGGGAAGTGTTGGGCCAGGAAAAGTGCATAAGAAAGGATCTGACGTTCAAGCAAAGAAGGAAAAGCGTGCATGTGACAATGGAAAAGAAGGTCAACAAGGAGGCAAATGAACCAGCACAAAAAGATAAAACATACGCGTGGCGGAGAAAGGAAGGATAAAGAGGGAAAGGAAGCGCATAACAGAGGAAGTTGCGACAAGGTTGGTGCGACGAGGAAAAGAACGACCAGATTCGGTGGAAGAGGTAGGTAGAAGAGTTAGTGTTGGATAGGATAAAGTCAAGGAAGAATGCAGAAGGATGAACCAATAGAAGATGGAAGGAAAGTTTTGCGACTAGTTATGACTGGTACAGAATCCTGAAAGACGTTTACGCGGTTAGTTAAGGTTGTGGTTAATACATTGCAGGACTCTCGTGGCTAGGTATGGGTTCGAATTTAATGTAACAGAGATATTTTGTAACCACTTGAGTCTTGTAAATATTATAAATAGGAGGAACCCCCTCTGTATAAGGGTTCCTGGTTCAGTCGGTTTCCTAGTTCATTCATTTAGTAAGTTAGAGTTAGTTAGTAGTTCATTGCTGACTCAGAAGAGGAGTCTAGTAGAAGGATAAGGCTGTTGAGCCATGGATCTTGCAGCTGTGTGCATAGACCACTAGTAAAGTAGAAGAGTAGATCCAGCCTATGTGTGGATCAGTAGGAGTAGATAGAAAATACATTAGAGAGCATGAGAGCAGAATATTGAGTCAGAAAGACATATCTTAAGAACAACTTGCAAGTTGCAGCCTGCAAGGTGCTACCTATATTTCTCATGCTAGATGAAGAGCACCTTGGTGGTTTTTCCCAGATGGGTTTCCACGTTATTTCTTGTGCTATATGGATGAAATTTGTTGAATGGTGAATGTTTTTGTGAATGTTTGCTTATCTTACATTATTACAGTTACAGTTGTTTTTGAATGTATATCGCGGTATGAATGAATGATTGTTTAAAAGTATTGTTGAACTATGGTGTATGAGTTGATGGTTAAGCTGCTAAGTTAAAATATGAGTCATGCACTGCCTATCAGTATAAGGGATCAACTTCATCGCATGTTTGCACTAGTTGTTAAAGTTTAAGGACAAGGTCGTGTGGTGTGGGTGGACTGTGGCACATAGTTGTGCCGCCGTCACAGAGTGAAGGACTCCATCCCATCGTCTTTTCCAAGCGCCTTGGACGCACGCCAAGGGACTTTAATCCCTCTCTAGCTGTGGAAACATGGTTATGGAAGTTACCCATTAAGATATCTCGGGTGACACTGCGCCTGCCTCATGGGCGTTGCCGACTGAGCTTGCTATGTTGAGCCAATGTCTTTTGGTGTCTTATTGGTATTGTGTTGTTGTTGAATTGTGGGTCAAGACAAGAGGGAGAAAGAGGCCAACAAATGGTTCCATTACTGAGACCATTAACCATTTGAGTCGAGGGAAATGTTGTGGCATCTGATAAAGAACAAGATAAAGGACTGGATGGAGTCTAAGGCACTAGAATTCATGCAAGAAGAGAGTGCAGGATCTCAGTTGAGCGCAGAAAACTGGGTGGATGAATACATATATTAGGATATTCACGATATATTCTTCATAGAGTTTCCCATTGTGTTGCACGAGTGGCTATCAAGATTGGAAAGAAGGTAGAAAAACTTCCAGAGAAGAGAAGCAGTCAAGTGAAGCGATCGGTTGGTGCGTGAAGTAAATAGTGTAAGTAACACCATCTCTAGAGCTATTGATTTTTGGGTTAACAGTATTTTGCAAGGATATATTATTGAGTTTGTAGTAGAGGCTATAACCTCATATAGTGAGGCTGAAAGAATTTTTTTCCAAGGACCCCGAAGAAGATATTTGTTATCTCTCTATACATGGATCAAGATGCTTGTTTATGAGAAGGGTATCTTGCAGTTGAGTAGTTGAGTTGCATACCACAGAAGAAGGCTATGTCGCAGATGACCTGTCAAGAAAATGGCAAATGGTGAGTTGAGATGTTCCCAGGAAGTATAGAACCTAAACTAGAGTCTGGATTCCTAAGCAGTGGAAGGAGATTCATATCAGGTAAGAGAAGAAAGATAGAGGAAGTTTGACGAGCTCCTAGTCTATTCGAGGAGAGTGAGCATGAACTTCAGTCGCAGGTAGATGAAGGGTCTTTCCACGAAGAGGAGGACTATAGCCCAATTTCGAAAGGAGAAGAAGACTCTGAAGATATTGTTGATTCACCAAGGTCAGGATGCAACTACATCACACTAGGAGTATCACCAGAGGTAAATTCTAGAGCCTCATATGCTGAAAGAGTTGTTAATATTGATAGTGCTAGCACTACGACTAGCACACAAGAGAAAACAACCTCGCTTAATCAATCATCAGATAACCCCGGCACCAAGTCAATGGTTGGGGCAGATATTCGGTTACCCACATTCAATGGAAATGGAGCAAAAGATCCATAGCATAATTGGTTTATCTGTGACGCTGTTTAGATGGTTTGCTTAGTTCAGAATGCAGAATTAAAGAAAGCATAGATGATCACGACTCTGAGGGGTCATGCACTGGACTAGTTTATGAAGTTCTGCATAGTACCACCAGGAGTACCATAGAAAAATATTGAAGAGATATGAGCCGTAATTATCTCTGAGTTCAGAAAACCTAAATATGAGTCATAGTGTATCATCAATATCAAGGAAATCAAACAAGAATTGGCAAAGTCAATATGGGACTTTGACCAACGATTTAAGACTTTGATGGCCAAGTTAAGTTTCCAGATGTTGGATGTACAACATAAAGAGTGGTTTATTGCTGCACTGTTACCACACATCCGAGGCCCATTAATGCAACAAAGTATTGAGTCACAGACATAAGTTCTAGAATTGTACATGAAGCTCGAAGCTTCTCCAATCGATGATGGTGCCACAGGAATGGTACAGATTCAGTCGCTGTTGGCTAATCTAATGATACAGTTGAAGGACATTAAGTAGGGTAAGGAATCCCATGAATATTTATGCTGCAAAAAATACAGAATGAATGGACACACCAAGGGAAATTGTATGACCTTCATGAGTTACGTCTCATCCGGTGCGCCAAACCCATTGAGTTCCCATTGACTCCCTTGGTGTCGCATATTCCAGACTAGAGGACATCATGAAGAAAACTATCTATACTTGCAAAATATTATAAGCACTCCTGCAAACCTATTCTATAAATTTTGCAAGTCAGTAGGGCATGAAGAGAAGGATTGCAGAGTATACCAGCTCCTAAAGGAAAAGACGGTCGACACATAATTAATGAAGAACGATGGGAAGACTCAGGCTGAACCGGCGTAAGCATCATATCAGCCCATGTAGTTCCTTCCCAACCAATATTAGAACCAATATCATCCTCAGTATGCACCACAACAACTATATGTACAGCAGAATCACTAAACGCTGCAATATAAATAAAATCAGTACCCCCTGTAGAAACCACACCCTCAAGGAAGGGGTGGCAGAAACTTCAAAGGTAGAGGAGGAGAATGAGGATTTGGTAGAGGTAGAGGTGAGGTTACATGCTATAAATGTGGACAACTAGGTCACTATGCCAGAGATTTCCTGGAACCTGTGAATACATGTTCATACTATAAGGGACATGACCATAATGTGGAGCAATTTCCTCAGTTGATTGCAAAGTGGTAGGCTAGGACCATCACAGGTCCTAAACCTACGTAGAACCCGAACCCAAACCCAAATCCTAACTTGAATGTTCAGATGATTATTGTTGAGACAAGAGATCCGAAAGTTGATGTCGTAACATGAGGAGGTACTGCAACCAGAGATGATCTGGATACACTACAAGAACAACTACAGCTATAGGTAAGACCCACGACGCAGAAGAAGGTGCAATTCGATGTCCAGAAATAGAAGCAAGTATTCATGGATGTGCGACATGAGTTTGTGGATCCAGAACAACCGTCGACATCAAAACAAGTCAGGGAGATTCTTGAACGATTTCAGCAGATATTTCAAAAGAAGACTCCACAAAAGGCTTGTAAGCTCAAGTCATTTTTATCAAGTTTTCTAGCGTTAATACAAGATAAAGATGCTATCACAGAACTACAAGAACTGGTAGAAGAAACACCAGTAGAGCCGCATCTTGAAAATAAAGTTAACCAGGTCAGCCAAAAATTCAAAACTGGACACGAGTTAAGAATGACTACACATATAGGGGATTATGACATGGATTATATCATTTTATACTTGGGCTTTGATGTCAATATTTTGACGCAACAAACTTGGGAAAGTATGGGCAAGCCGTGCCTAGACTGGTCTTATGTCCAACTGCGACTTGCAAATCAAGAGAAGGTTCTACTAATTGGTAGATTGAGTCAAGTTCCTATCGACATTGAAGGGTTGCGCATGTTTGCATACTTTGAAGTCATTAACATTGTCGATGACATGAACCCATATCCCACGTTGTTGGGGATAGATTGGGCCATAGACAATTAGGCCATTATCAATTTCAAAAAAAGGATCCTCTCATTTAAGGATAATGAGATGAGATTAGTGTCGCCCATTGATCCATTGGAGGGACAGAGATACATCAAGCATGTCTACAATGAGGGAAAAGGTGATTACCTAGACCAAATCTACAATGTCACTGCCATGAAAGAATACTATATTAATCTGACAGTGGATGGAAACTTGAGCTGGAAGAGTGCTAGCTCTTTCACATCCGACTCAGGGGAGGCCTTGGAAAATTGGAAAAACAGGTTACATGAGGTCTCTATGAGGAGGTGCGCAAAAATCATAAGATATGTGTGACAGGTGGAAAACGAGCTACGAGAGCTTCCCACCTATGAGGGTTTACCTAACCTTGTGACCTTCTTAAGTGAGTTTGAAGGACTTGTAACAGAGTCACAGCGCTTGTCTGCATTAGACCATACACTGAAGGCTACACCAGCTAGGTTGTGGGGTACACACAAGAAGTTCGTAACAGAATGGCCACAATGTAGAAGGTTGATGGAAGCCAGATTCGGTGAAGAAGTCACCACTGTGAGCCACTAATATACCATATTGTCAAGCCTTATCAAGCACATCAATCAATGTCGCACTGTATTTGCAGAATAACCGTGACAGGAATGGGTCCATCATTTCATTCACACATTGGAAATGACACCTAGAACGTGGTATGCATCTATGGAGTTATGGTAAGGAACCCAAGATTGGGAAGGGATCACTAAGAAGTTTAGGAAAACATTTGAATTTGCTGATGAGAAACCTACAGTTGATACTACGCTTCAAACGATAAAGGAGAAGATATTTACTGAAATTCTTGTTTAAGAGGCCAATTCTCACCAGTGCAGCGTGACCATTCAGCAATGGATGGATTGCTACTATATAGCTGGAGACCCAGATGATGATCCGACTAAGATAAACATATTGAAATCAAAGGGCATGCACGTAGTAGATGGAAGTGGTATTTCAAGTGACCAGTTCCTTAAGCCATTGAAAATCAAGAAAGTAAACATTGGGTCTCCAGAGAACCCAAATTTATCCAATATTGGAGATTATTGGGATGAAGAGACAGTCGTGAAGATCACAGACTTGCTGCATGAGTATAAGGAACTATTCTGTACCAATTTCTCAGAGATGAAGGGAATAGTCAGAGATCTAGGGGAGATAAAAATACCGCTATGACCAAATGCTAAACCCAATAAGAAATGACCCTATAGGTTGAATCCAAGGTATAAGGAAAAGGTAAAAGCAGAATTGGATCGCATGCTTGACACAGGAAGTATCATTGAACTTGTTGAGGAATTAGAATGGATCAGTCCTATAGTGATCAAGGATAAGAAAACAACAGGGGAAGTTAGGATTTGTGTCGACCTAAGAAAGCTAAACAATGCATGCCTACACGATCCATTCCCAACATCATTCACAGATGAAGTACTTGAAAGCGTTGAAGGACAAAAGATGTATTAATTTACCGATGGATTCTCTGGCTATCATCAAGTCAGAATTACGAAGAAGGATCACCAGAAAATGACCTTCATCACAAAATGGGGATAGTACTAGTATACGGTAATGCCCTTTGGACTCAAGAATACACCTGCTATTGTTTATAGAATAGTAGTTTCTGCTTTTAGAGATTTCATTCATAAATTTATTGAGGTCTACTTTGATGATTGGACTGTGTTTGGTTTTGTAAGAGACAATATTGAGAGTCTACACATGATGTTGGGTCATTGTCACCAGTGTCAGATTGCGCTCAATTCCAAGAAATGTATTTTTTGCGCACCATTTGGTGTGCTGCTAGGTCTTATCGTTTTTCGCGATGGTATTTTGGTCGACCCAAAAAATTTTGTGATTATCCTTAAATTACCACCACCTACATTAGTCATGCAACTCGGATTAGTGCTAGGACATACATGCTACTACAGGAAGTTCATCAGAGGCTGTGCAGAGATCACTGCACCTATGGAGAAACTGCTGAAAAAAGATGCAAGGTTTCAGTGGACACCAGCTTGCCAGGAAAGCTTGGACAAACTAAAGAACAAGATGGCCACTTCCCCAATACATGTGTTCCCCTACTGGAAGAAGGAGTGTTAGGATTATTAATCCTCCCTTTTCCAAACTTGGTCATATGTCTAATTTGGTCATATGTCTAAATCGGGAGTCCATCCAGTCTATTTATAGTCATTAACACCATTGGGTCCACTTGACCTAATTGGGGCACATGTTTCAATTACTAAAGTGTGGGGAACACTAATTGAGGCTCACTGCCACTTATTGCACTTGATTGCATAAGTTTAGGAGCCTCCTAGACCAATCCCTACAATTTAGGAAGCCACTGGGAGTGCCGAAACCAACCAAGGTCAGTTCACTTCAGTTAATGACTAGTCAAGCTAAGTTAGGAGTTAGTTACATTTAGTTCTAGTCCTCCACATTCAGTTAGCACTAGGTTTACTTGATTGCACACATGTGGGGTGCATTTCTCACCTACCACAGTCAGTTAACCTTAGTCAACACTGAATGTAACACTTTAGTTGTGTTTTAGAGCTCCGATGAACTCCGGTTATGGTTTAGACAAGGCCAGTTAACTACTGAGTCCTCCGATAGTGATTTAGACAAGGCCTTGGTTACCTATAGTCAAGTAGAGTCTAATCAATTAGAACTTCCTCATGTGGATTCGAATTGCTTGTGGCTATTAAAGCCATTTTACTTCATTGTAATTATCATCGGATTACTTTTTTGATTAATGAAAGAATTCACAGCTGCAAGCCTTTTGAACTGTTTCATTCTTCAATTGCTCAGTAAATTGTGAGATATTCTTTGTGAGTTGTGGATTTGTATACAGATATATATGCTCAAATTTACATGGTATCGGAGCCTCGGTGGACAAGACTCCTCTCCTCCTCAGATCTCCAGCCGGATCATTTTTTTTGGAAAATTGCTCTTTCCAGTACTGCACCAGAAGCGGATAATTTACCACTTAATATCCCAAGTTAGGAAATTGTTGATCAAGCTTGCTTGATCAACTATGCTGGGTGTGAAGGAAATTCCAAAAGTGCAGACTGTCGAACTTACTTTGTATGTTTTATTGTGTGACAGGTTATCATCTTTTCTTACAGCATTCACTACAAGCAACCTCTTCCTCTCACTGCATTCGCTACATCAGCTCAGTCTTTATTATTACATTCAAAATGGCTCATCTAGTGGAGCCTCTCACTCCCTTCAACTATCACCAGTGGAAGGATGACATGAGAGTATTGCTCCGCACCAATCATCTCTTCAGACTCATAGAAGAAACAGAGGAAGAGCCAAAATTAGATAAAGACAAAGCTAAGTACATGAACAGGCTTGATGAAGCCATTGGAATCATGCTCTCCTCAGTCTCTAGAGATCTTCAATTTCACATCCAAGACTTGGACACTCCCAAGGAGGTTTGGGACAAGATTGCTTCCTTATTTGATAATCTTGATGAGATGAGGATCCATTAGCTAGAAAATGATCTGATTACTCTCAATCCATCCAATTTCGAATCTCTGAATGAATTCTTCTCAAAGTTCAAGAACCTGATATATTAGTTGAAGAAATGCAAAGTGAAGAAGGATGAAGATCATCTCATCCTTGCCATTCTCACAAAGCTCAATGTAGACTACTCAGTCTTTGTATCCACCTTCCAAATAGTAAGGCTCACTACTCCAAATTGGAAGATTCCCACTCTTAATGCTTTCCTCCAATCTCTTATTTCTGAGAATGATAAATTGATCCAAATGGGGATCATTCAATCTCCCAAAGATCTAGCACTAGTTGCAAGAGAGATAAGGTAGCGAATGACAAAGGGAAGCAAAGAGATGAGTCTGAGCAGTCAAAATAACCTTCAAGTTCAAAGAGAAGTAAGAAGAATGGCAAAGGAAAGGTCCTCTGCCCTTACTGTGGAAGGGGCTTCCATTCAGAAAGCTCCTGTATGAGAAGACAACTTGATGAAATGGCTCTTCTTTTGAAAAAGCACAACATTTCTGTACCTGCTAGCGCAAGGAAGGAAGACTCTGAAGAAGAAGAAGAAGAAGAATACCAAAGGAAAGGACATGCACTGAAGGCTTGCTGCACATCAACACCTGCCTTCCTCATTGATTCTGGAGCTTCCAACCATATGGCTGCATCCAGAGAATCATTCTCTTCTTTTCAGTCCTTTGATGGTCCTAGCATTCAGATGGGAAATAACAGTAAATTCCAAACCAAAGGGAAGGGATCTATCCAACTTGAACATGGAAGGTTCAAAGATGTGCTGTTTGTTCCCTCCCTAGCTTCAAACCTGTTATTTGTCTATCAGATGACCCATACTGGATCTCCAAAGCGAGTGATCTTTGTTCCTGACTTAGTGGAGATCACAGATATCTCTACCGGGAGCATCATAGCAAAGGGTATTGCGAATAATGATTCAAAAGCATATGAGTTCTCACATTTCATGCCTCCTTCAACACCAGTGCACTCTCAGCAGCCACCTGCAAGGGAAGGTAAAATCATTGCATCTACTTCTTTTACAGCTTCTACTAGTATTGCAGATCCATCTATATCAGTTTATGACATTGAGATTCAGGGTGACTCAGATCTAGATTCAGTCCCTACTTCCAAACTGGAAGCTAGGAAGATGACTGGAAACTCACCTGACACTCAGAAAGGAAAGACTCTTGCGCTATGTCATACTATTTTACCTCCTTCAGGGAGATGCAGTAGACTTCCTGTAAGATGCAATATGGAAAGGGACCAGTCTTACTACATTCAGAAGAATGGATATGATCATACACCTCTTCATTTAGAAAGAGACAAAGGTTACATTCCTCCTTCCTCCCATCATCATCATTTTTGGAGAAGAAGGAGAAGTCTACATGCTAGGCCCCAAAATACCTGTGCACAACA
>LPNX011047458.1:387813-400244 GCA_001517045.1 Pseudotsuga menziesii | reverse complement strand
AGCCTCCTAGACCAATCCCTACAATTTAGGAAGCCACTGGGAGTGTCGAAACCAACCAAGGTCAGTTCACTTCAGTTAATGACTAGTCAAGCTAAGTTAAGAGTTAGTTACATTCAGTTCTAGTCCTCCACATTCATTTAGCGCTAGGTTTACTTGACTCCACACATGTGGGGTGCATTTCTCACCTACCACAGTTAGTTAACCTTGGTCAACACTGAATGTAACACTTTAGTTGTGTTTTAGAGCTCCGATGAACTCCGGTTATGGTTTAGACAAGGTCAGTTAACTACTGAGTCCTCCGATAGTGATTTAGACAAGGTCTTGGTTACCTACGGTCAAGTAGAGTCTAATCAATTAGAACTTCCTCATGTGGATTCGAATTTCTTGTGGCTATTAAATCCATTTTACTTCATTGTAATTATCATCGGATTACTTTTTTTATTAATGAAAGCATTCACAGCTGCAAGACTTTTGCACTGTTTCATTCTTCAATTGCTGAGTAAATTGTGAGATCTTCTTTGTGAGTTGTGTATTTGTCTATAGATCTATATGCTTAAATTTACAAGGAGTTCCATGTTCATGTCAACGCATTGACTGTCATGCTTGGCATTGTATTGACACAAGCAGGAGAGGGTGCGCTAGACCACCCTATTGCTTTTGCTAGCAGAAAAATATCAATAGCAGAAAATAACTACACGACGATGGAAAGAGAAGGCCTTGCTATGGTCTATGCGCTTCAGAAGTTTCAACACTATTTGTTGGTGGAAATTTTGAGATGTACATTGATCATTCAATGATGAAATACCTAGTCAACAAGCCAGTGTTGGGGGGAAGATTTGTCGATGGCTTCTCCTGTTTCAAGAATTTGACTTTGAGGTCATAGTTTAACCTGGTTGACTGAATGTCGGGCCAGACCACCTATCATGGACAGAGTGTGGTGAAGAGCTAGCCAGCCTGGAAGATAATTTTCCTGACGTGCAATAGGTTGCAGTTACCATGTTCGATGATCAGAACCATGAGTTTAACACAATCATCCACTTTTTGAGTAGAGGCTATGCGCCTCTAGGATCCTCCACTTATCAGAAGAAACAATTTGATGTCAAAGCTATCGATTATACATTAATTGTGGGACATCTATATAAGTTGGGTGTGGATGAAATACTACAACTGTGTGTTTTTTATTATGAACGACCTTAGGTTATGAGCGAAGCACGTGCTAGTGTCGCAGGAGGACACTATGCAAGAAAAGAAACTGTGCGCAAAATACCACAAGCAAGATAATGGTGGCCAACCATACATATGGATACTAAGGGATTTTGCATACATTGTGATATTCACCAGAGAACATGAAAACTGTCACGTCGCGATGAAATTCCACTTGCACAACAGATAAGACTACAAGCATTCAACAAGTGGGTCATTGATTTTGTTGGATCGATTAGTACACTAGGAAATAGAACTGGCATGCACTACATTATCATTGTGACAGACTATTTAACTAGATGTGCTGAAGTCATGCCTTTTAAATATTACACCATTGCAATTGAGTGAAGTGTTTATTTGAAAACGTGGTGACTAGATTTGGCTGCCCAAAAATTCTATTAAGTGACCAAGGTACGCATTTTGTTAACAAAATGATTGCTAATCTTACTGCAGAGTTCCTGATCCAGCATAAGAAGATGAAGCCCTATCATCCTTAGGCGAATGGAATGGTTGAAGCCTTTAATAAGATCCTGGAAAACACATTGACCAAGGTATGCAATGTGCGCTAAGATGATTGGGATCAAAAAGTATTAGTTGTTCTATGGGCATATCGCACAACTTGCAAACAATTGACAGGGAAAACCCCATTCAAACTGGTATATGGACATGAAGTTCTTGTGCCAATGGAGTACATTGTGCTGAACCTACAAATTTATGCACTCACGGAGATGACTGACGGGGATGCTATCGAACAGAGGTTGTCGTAGCTTGTGCAAATGGAAGACGAATGCTTCATTGCAGAACTTCATCAGAATGTTAAGAAGCAGAGACAGAAAGCATGGCATTATAGCCATATCTGGGTTAAACCATTCAAATTCAGAGGACTTGTGTTGCTGTATGACAACAAATTTTTCACATCCAGGAAAGTTGAAAGCAGATTGGCTAGGGCCATACACGATAGCACACATCACTGATGCGGGCGCAGTAAAACTACAGAAAATGGATGGAACATATGTAGCGGGTATGGTGAATGGTAGTCACCTGAAACCTTACTATGATGGTTGTGGCATGCCTGGCTATGATTGCGCTGCGCATGAAAAAAAAAGAAAAAAAAAGAAAAAAAAGAAAAAGGGAAACTATTATGTCGTAAGGTTGTGACAAAAGCAGGAAAAGCGCAGGAAAAGGAGAAATTGACAGGTTGGCTGACATTAAAGTGAAAATATTCGTAAAATATTGAGGTGGTTATGATAGTTAAGCGTAATTAATTCGACGAGATACAAGGAGAATGACAACATGCATTTTGGTCCCATCAGTCGTCCTCGTCATAATTGCCATAACTGTGCTTCCAGGTACAATGCAACACTCAAGTTGCTGAGTTAATGAAGGAACGCGTTGGCTGAGAAGCCCATGTGATTGATTAGACATCGACCTCCCATCACATGAGGAATACGGGATGCATAGATGAGTATAAATAAAAGGCTTCCCCATCAAACAGTCTTTTACACACACACATAGAGCACGAGAAAACCAGAGTCGAAGCCTGTCACATAGTGAGCTGACACCCATGGTAATAGAGATCTCTAGTGCAAGTGAGATATCTAACGTAACTGCCAACCCAGGGTATCTAATTAAATAGGAGATCGTATCATCTGAATTACACCAACCAGAACAAGAACCAGAGCTCGACCCGATGGCGTGAACAAGAAATAAGCATGCTCCTACAGTTTCTCTGACCCCTGTTCCACCCCCTGGTTCGGGCCCTGTGTTGAACCCTATTCGAAAACCATCAATTGCACCTACAAGAACTACCATGTAGCTAAGACAAGATGGGGAGAGAGCACCTGGAGATTCGTCCAGGCTAGGACTGTTGAGGAAATGAAAGGCTAAGGTTGTTGTGGACAACCTTGGGAAAGAGTCGATGTAGGAGAACATGCTAGAGGAAGAGCTGATGGAGGATGACTCTCCACCCCACAGAGACCCAGAAGTTGAGGAGGAAGAAGAAATATTCCTGCACTATGTCCGGCTGAGGAGAGTGGAGGCAGAGCAAGTGACGCTTCCTAAGAAAGCGCGCACATTTTTAGTAGCACCCCAGATCCCTTAGTGCGTACCCCTGCTAATGGACATAATGCCAAAGCTCTCCAAGTTGGGATTCGAGGATGTTGACACTCGTCAACAGTTGGGTTTGGAAAGAAAGAACTACATGGTTACTATTCAAATCGGGCCGAATGGACCCGAGGTTCTTAAAGCGATGAAGTTGGATACTGATGTCAACCAAGCAGGATTGATGAACTTGTTGTTCATGCCCCATTTTGGCCATAGTTTGCAGGCCAATACATATGTGAAACAACTCTTGGTCTGCTTCCACAGAGGGTTCCTATGGCTTGATCGAGCCTACTTGGTTGATGTCGAGCCGCATCTTGTCATTCACAGGAATCCCGAAGAAAGGCCATCACCCTGCGCCATATTTGCGCTAGAACATGGATACCACCAAGATGAAGAAGTATAAGCTTCAGTGAACGGGTAGTGGATTCTCGATTCCTCCTATGGAAGACGTTGATGTGCGGTTTTCCACAAGGATCCTGTTGTGCAAGCTATTGCACAAGATGATGCCAAATGAATGCACCGCTGGAGCAGTAGAACTTGCCAAGCAATGCGCACATGGTGTGACTTTTAATTGGTCACAGTTCTTACTGAATGAACTGATAGACGACGCAGCGCAGGCGTAGGAGGATCCTAAATACAAATTTCACTACTCCTGGCTGCTCATCCTGATCTAGTTCAACTTGTGGTCCAACCCACCAGACTACGAACCAATGGATCTCCCACTACCTTTCCTTGGTGCAAAGTATCAAAACCCGTGGGAGGATAAGAAAAACAAGATCCGCTAGATGGATAATAACATAGAGTTTTTTCTGCATGTCGAGGCATTGCACGATGTTATCAAGTGGTCCCACAGAGTCTAAGCTATGACGGTGCACAGGTATGCAGCCTTCATCAATTTCCAGGAGGGTGCGCATAACATGATTTTGGAGCTGAAGAATGACCTCACCAAGCAAACACACTAGGCAGGGTTCATGGTCACTGATGATGATGTGGACGCAATTGTCCAAGAGTGGTTGGATGAATGGCGTGGCCCACTGGTAGAGCTGTTGATTGAAGGAAAAAACCAAGAAGACCCACCAGATGACCAAGGTGGAAACGCTGGCTCAAGCAACGATGCTAGAAATGGCCAGAATAATGGCCAAGGAAAGGACAGAGGCAACGGTCAAGACAATCAGTTACAAGAAGGAAAAGATGATAACAGAGGTGATGGTGGCTCCAATTGAGGAGGTGAAGAACAGACACCTACTAATAAGGACATCTAAAACCTCTAGAAAGAACAACAACAACAGCGTGGGCCATTGCACAAAAAGAGAAAATCTATCAAAACGGCTAACATAGATACATTGTCTGAGGTCGATATTCAAGCACTAGCATGTGTTGTAGCCGAGGTCACCAAGAAAAGCTTTGAGGTTCTCAATACGAAGTAGGAAAATGTCACTGGTCAAGTTGTGGAGAACCTTAATAAGCTAATAGACGCCATTAACGAGGTCAAATCCACTATCGAGGCTGAAACATATGGCGTGGACCCCAACATCCCATTAGTTACACCAAAGCTAGTGTCACCAATAAAAGTACAAATCCATGGGCGTGCAATGGAGACAGGGATGACAATAGGTGCATTTGATGATGTTGTTAAATAGTTTGACACATTACATATCGAATTCTCCAAGCTCACATTGGGTGAAGTATATGAGCTACAATAGGAAGTCGCGACTAAAATAGGACTTTGGTAGAATGTTGTTGCATATCGGGCAACAAAACAACAAAGGAAGGCCAAGCAGTGCAAGGCCCTCCTGAAAGAGAAAGAGAAACATATTGTGGCATGCGAGAAAAGCCATGTTGCACTTGTTGAAGCCATTAAAGGAGCGGTCGTCGAATTCCCACCAGAAGCATGCCAGGAAGATGAAGATTCAGCGGCTAAGGTTCCTCGGATATCGTGGATTGCGATGAAACTAAAGACGCAGGTTGAGGAGCTTCAGGCTAAGAATATACTGAGAACACCTCCTGAGGTGCTCAAAGAGAGAAGCAGAGCAGTGTCTGAGGCTGTTGGAAAGACAAGCGAAGGAGAAAAACTCTACACTAAGGAAGTTGAAGCCGTTTCCACAATATGGGCAGCGCTTTTAGAAGATGAGACTAGAGAGAATATCAAGGAAAACACGCTGCAAGCTGAGGAGAAAATCACTGCGGCAAAGGCAGAGATGAAGAAGCTTTCATTTTAGGAAAATACTACAAAGATAGTTGAGATCAAGCAACTGCAGCAGGATGTGCAAGCTCTCTGTGACCAAGAGTGGACTAGGGAAGTAGAAGTAGAGGCACACAAGTTAGAAGCAGCGCGAATCACAGGCCTTGTTCAGTTTGTGCAGCAAAAAGTTTGGCATATTGCGCAGTTGCTAGAGACAGGACCATCGGAACATATCAGTTCCAACCGTGTGGAGCAATTGGCCGCATAGGAAGAGGAAGTAACAACAAAAGTTACTAGAGTGCAAAAAATGTTAAAGGAATTTCAGGACAAGGTTGGTCCTCTCGCGTAGCCTGGGTTGGAGTCCGAGCTAGAAGCTTAGGTTGCAAGCATTTACAATTTTACGGAGATATCCATTTTTTCATAGTGGCTCGGGGCGAGCCACATGTGAGTGTTGGGGGCCTGTTGGGATAGGAAAAGTGCACAAGGAAGGATCTGACACGTAAGAAAAGAAGGAAAAGTGCGTGGGCGACAAGGGAAAAGCAGGTCAAGAAGGAAGAAAATGAACCGGTGCATAAAGATAAACATGCGCACAATGAAGAAAGATAGGATAAAGAGGGAAAGGAAGCGCATAACAGAGGAAGTTGCGACAAGGTTGGTGCGATGAGGAAAGGCATGACCAGAGTTGGTGGAAGAGGAAGGTAGAAGAGTTAATGCTGAACAAGAGAAAGTCAAGGAAGACTGCAGAAGGACAAACCGGCAGACGATGGAAGGACAGTTTTGCGGCTATTTATGATTGGTACAAAAGGCTAAAAGACGTTTCTGCAACTAGTTAAGGCTGTGGTTAATACATTGCAGGAATCTCGCGATTAGGTATGGGTTGGAATTTAATGTAGAAAGAGATATTTTGTAACCACTTGAGTCTGTAATAACTGAGTAGTACTCAGTCGACCCTACATGGTCTTGTAAATATTATAAAAAAGAGGAACCCACTCTATATAAGGGTTCCTGGTTCAGTTGGTTTCCTAGTTCGTTCATTCAGTAAGTTAGAGTTAGTTAGTAGTTCATTGTGGACTCAGAAGAGGAGTCTAGTAGAAGGAGAAGGCTATTGAGCCACGAATTTTGCAGCTGTGTGCGCAGACCACTAGTAAAGTATAAAAGTCGATCCAGGCTGTGTGTGGATCAGTAGGATTAGATAGAGAATACATCAGAGAGCATGAGAGTAGAAGATTGAGTCACAAATACATATCTTAAGAACAATCTGCAAGTTGCATGCTACAAGGTGCTACCTATATTTCTCATTCCATATGAAGAGCACATTGGTGGTTTTTCCCAAATGGGTTTCCACGTTATTTCTTGTGTTATATGGATGAATGTTGTTGAATGGTGAATGTTTATGTGAATTTTTGCTTATCTTACATTATTACAGTTGCAGTTGTTGTTGAATGTTTGTTATAGTATGAATGAATGATTGTTTAAAAGTATTGTTGAACTATGGTGCATGAGTTTATGGTTAACATACTAAGTTAAAATATAAGTCACGCACTATCTGTCAGTATAGGGAATAATTTGTGTCGCATAGTTGCGCCAGTTGTTAAAGTTTAAGGAAAAGGTCATGTCGCGCGGGTGAACTGTGGCACATAGTTGTGTCGTTTTCGCAGAGTGAAGGAATCCATCCCATCATCTTTGTCGAGTGCCTTGGTCATGCTCCAAGGGAATTTAATCCCTCTCCAACTATGGAAACATGGTTCTAGCAGTTACCCATTAAGATATCTTGGGTGAGACCGCGCTTGCCTTGCGGGTGTTGCCGATTGAGATTTCTTTATCGAGATGATGTCTTTTGGTGTCTTGTTGGTATTGTTTTGTTGTTGAACCGCGAGTCAAGACAAGAAGGAGAAAGAGGCCAACAGGAAGTAGTCTCCCCTTGTTCACTCCCTTGAGGACTTTCTTTCTTGTTTGATTTCTCTCCTAACCTGGAAGATTCTGTCTCTTTCTTTGTTGATTTCCCTGAATATTCACCAATAGTGATATTTCTTGCTTCAATATTGATCTATGGAAAAATAGGATGTGAGGTAACTAAGTGAGAAGACGCTTCTAATGAATTTGACTTGATATAAAGGGAAAGTCATTTTCCTTTTCTTAATACTGATTGATTGGGAGAGGATTTTAACTTGTCATTGGGATGTAGTGGTTGAGATTGGGAGGCAACTGAAACAATTTTATGAATAGGTTTCTCCATAAGAGGAGAAGTAGGAGGTAAAGGAAATGAAACATTGGGTCATGCATCAAAACTATGTGGTGGATTTGGAGCAACTTAATTCCAACAATCGTTAACTTGTGGTTATGGTTGCACTGAAACATGAGGGCGTACAAGAATCCCTACAACATTTGGATGAGGCTGTAAAGGTGGCCTAACTTGTTGCACAATAGGTGGAAGATGATCTTGACCAGCTAAGTTAGATACCAGTTTTCAAGGAGTTGGTTAAATTGTTTAGAATCAACATCAAAGTGGATTGAGAATCTAAGCCTCTTATTTCTACCTCTCTACCAACCAGGTTGTTGACCTCTTCCCCAATTTCCTCTATTGCCTTTGTTTGACCTGTTACTTACTCCACTGAAGAATATCATCTATGTAATGGTGAAGACAAGATCAATACATATGTATAACAATAAACAAGTTTATTAAATAAAATTTGCATTTAAAATAATTTGTAAATGGCTCTATTTTATGTAATAATCATGCATGCAAATACTCTTGAGGGAAAAAGGCAAGGGAAAGAATTTGAACTGCTTTAATCTTCATCAGTGTCAAACTATATACCACTTATCCCTTCCAACTGTTATATACTTTTGAACATGGGAAGAAATAGGGAGGTTAAACAAATGAATAGGAAATGTAAACAAATGAAGAGAAGTTATTCGATACATGTTCAATAACCATAACTGCAATCAATTGCATTTATTATTATCCATCATCATGAACAATTATTTCCATCTACATATTAAATCCCCTTGAGAAGATTCATAATCATTTAACAATCAATTCAAACAGTTAAGCCACTTTTTAAAAAATCCCACAATTTATTGTTGAATGTTAACCTTCATCTTACTCAGAGTTTATACTTTTCCATCCGAGTGTTCATACTATCTCCAAATTAATCCAATAACCTTAAGTATCTCTAATTCAAGAAGCATGCAATTGAAAATGCATGTCAAATTTATTTATGAAGTGCAGAGAAAGAGTCACTTCAAATCGAATTTTCAAATGCTTATGGTTAAAAATTTTCAAGATAAGTTTGAATTCAATCACAACAAAATATGATGTCCTTATATCCAAAAATTTATTTAAAAAAAGGGACTGCGTAGATCCTTCCCAAACGTAAACAACTATACATTGCCCTCCTTTGATCATTCATTGGTCTCATATTTCAAAACTTGACAGCTAACCTTTATTCAACTCAACTTGTAATCTTATAACAGTTAGTGTTCAAATTTTTCATTATAAATTTCATTGCATAGAGACTTCTAACAATTTCATTGATCAATAATAACAGAGTGATGGAAATATTTTCAGCCTTCGTATGATAAAAAATAAACCGATAGTCGTAAATTGGGTAAGATCCTCGTTAATCTCTTTGCAATAGAGAAGTAAATTTTAATAGTAAATTTGTATTCCCATGAGATGAGATAAAGAAAACAATTGGCTCAATCACCCACAATATTAAATGATTGAAGGTTATCATTATGGTCATCTCTTTTAAAACAAATCCAACAAATATTTTGAATCAGTTGAAGGGCGAGCCAGATGTGAGTGTTGGGGGCTTGTTGGGATAGGAAAAGTGCACAAGGAAGGATATGACGCGCAAGAAAAGAAGCAAAAGTGCATGGGAGACAAGGGAAAAGCAGGTCAAGAAGGAAGAAAATGAACCCATACATAAAGATAAACATGCGCGCGACGGAGAAAGATAGGATAAAGAGGGAAAGGAAGCGCATAATAGAGGAAGTTGCGACAAGGTTGGTGCGACGAGGAAAGGCATGACCAGAGTCGGTGGAAGAGGAAGGTAGAAGAGTTAATGCTGAACAGGAGAAAGTCAAGGAAGACTGCAGAAGGACAAACCGACAGAAGATGGAAGGACAATTTTGCGGCTAGTTATGACTGGTACAAAAGGCTAAAAGACGTTTCCACGGCTAGTTAAGGCTGTGGTTAATACATTGTAGGACTCTCGCGACTAGGTATGGGTTGGAATTTAATGTAATAGAGATATTTTGTAACCACTTGAGTCTGTAATAACTGAGTAGTACTCAGTCGACCCTGCGTGGTCTTGTAAATATTATAAACAGGAGGAACCCACTCTATATAAGGGTTCCTGGTTCAGTTGGTTTCCTAGTTCGTTCATTCAGTAAGTTAGAGTCAGTTAGTAGTTTATTGTTGACTCAGAAGAGGAGTCTAGTAGAAGGAGAAGGCTGTTGAGCCACGGATCTTGCAGCTGTGTGTGCAAACCGCTAGTAAAGTAGAAAAGTCGATCCTGGCTGTGTGCGGATCAGTAGGAGTAGATAGAGAATACATTAGAGAGCATGAGAGCAGAAGATTGAGTAAAAAATACATATCTTAAGAACAATCTGCAAGTTGCATGCTACAAGGTGCTACCTATATTTCTCATTCCAGATGAAAAGCACATTGGTGGTTTTTCCCAAATGGGTTTTCCCATTATTTCTTGTGTTATATGGATGAATGTTGTTGAATGGTGAATGTTTATGTGAATTTTTGCTTATCTTACATTATTACAGTTACAGTTGTTGTTGAAAGTATGTCATAGTATGAATGAATGATTGTTTAAAATTATTGTTGAACTATGGTGTATGAGTTTATGGTTAAGATGCTAAGTTAAAATATAAGTCGTGCACTATCTGTCAGTATAAGGAATCGGTTGCGTCGCATAGTTGCGCTAGTTGTTAAAGTTTAAGGAAAAGGTCGTGTCGCGCGGGTGGACTGTGGTGCATAGTTGTTCCGCTGTCGCAGAGTGAAGGAATCCATCCCATCATCTTTGTCGAGTGACTTGGTCATGTGCCAAGGGAATTTAATCCCTCTCCAACTGCGGAAACATGGTTCTGACAGTTACGCATTAAGATATCTTGGGTGAGACTGCGCCTGCCTCGCGGGTGTTTCCGATTGAGCTTGCTCTGTCGAGATGATGTCTTTTGGTGTCTTTTTGGTATTGTTCTGTTGTTGAACCGTGGGCCGAGAGAAGAAGGAGAAAGAGGCCAACAGGAAGTAGTCTCCCCTTGTTCACTCCCTTGAGGACTTTCTTTCTTGCTTGATTTCTCTCCTAACCTGGAAGATTTTGCCTCTTTCTTTGTTGATTTCCCTGAATATTCACCAATAATGATATTTCTTGCTTCAATATTGATCTATGGAAAAATAGGATGTGAGGTAACTAAGTGAGAAGAGGCTTCTAATGAATTTGACTTTATATAAAGGGAAAGTCATTTTCCTTTGCTTAATACTGATTGATTGGGAGAGGATTTTAACTTGTCATTGGGATGTAGTGGTTGAGATTGGGAGGCAACTGAAACAATTTGATGAATAGGTTTCTCCATAATAGGAGAAGCAGGAGGTAAAGGAAATGAAACGTTGGGTCATGCATCAAAACTAGGTGGTGGATTTGGAGCAACTTAATTCCAACAATCATTAACTTATGGTTATGGTTGCACTGAAACATGAGGGGGTACAAGAATCCCTACAACATTTGGATGAGGCTGTAAAGGTGGCCTAACTTGTTGCACAATAGGTGGAAGATGATCTTGATCAGCTAAGTTAAGGATTCCAGTTTCAAGGAGTTGGTTAAATTGTTTAGAATCAACATCAAAGTGGATTGAGAGTCTAAGCCTCTTATTTCTACCTCTCTACCAACCAGGTTGTTGACCTCTTCCCCAATTTCCTCTATCGCCTTTGTTTGACCTGTTACTTACTCCACTGAAGAATATCATCTATGTAATGGTGAAGACAAGATCAATACATATGTATAACAATAAACAAGTTTATTAAATAAAATTTGCATTTAAAATAATTTGTAAATGGCTCTATTTTATGTAATCATCATGCATGCAAATACACTTGAGGGAAAAAGGCAAGGGAAAGAATTTGAACTACTTTAATCTTCATCAGTGTCAAACTATATACCACTTATCCCTTCCAACTATTATATACTTTTGAACATGGGAAGAAATAGGGAGGTTAAACAAATGAATAGGAAATGTAAACAAATGAAGAGAAGTTATTCGATACATGTTCAATAACCATAACTGCAATCAATTACATTTATTATTATCCATCATCATGAACAATTATTTCCATCTACATATTAAATCCCCTTGAGAAGATTCATAATCATTTAACAATCAATTCAAACAGTTAAGCCACTTTTTAAAAACTCCCACAATTTATTGCTGAATGTTAACCTTCATCTTACTCAGAGTTTATAATTTTCCATCCGAGTGTTCATACTATCTCCAAATTAATCCAATAACCTTAAGTATCTCTAATTCAAGAAGCATGCAATTGAAAATGCATGTCAATTTTTTTTTTGAAGTGCAGAGAAAGTGTCACTTCAAATCGAATTTTCAAATGCTTACGGTTAAAAATTTTCAAGATATGTTTGAATTCAATCACAACAAAATATGATGTCCTTATATCCAAAAATTTATTTAAAAAAAGGGGACTGCGTAGATCCTTCCCAAACGTAAACAACTATACATTGCCCTCCTTTGATCATTCATTGGTCTCATACTTCAAAACTTGACAGCTAACCTTTATTCAACTCAACTTGTAATCTTATAACAGTTAGTGTTCAAATTTTTCATTATAAATTTCATTAGATAGAGACTTCTAACAATTTCATTGATCAACAAGAGCCACGAGGTGGCAGTGTCCCCGCCAATGTTAATA
>LPNX011047458.1:367448-384814 GCA_001517045.1 Pseudotsuga menziesii | reverse complement strand
GAACCAAGTACAATCCAAGCCATGTGAATAAGGGTAAGCTGAAGTCGAACATGGAGAGGATTCAACAGTTTGTCAACCAATAGATGATAATTGACAACTAAAGCAAAGGAATTCACCACTGATGAAAGTGAATCCAGAGGTACTACCATCAAACTCTAGGTCTTCGTCATCAGGAAGTGCTGAAACTGAACCATACTGTGATAGGGAAGGCAATAGATCCTCCAACGGATCACAAGAGTGACTAGGAACTGGGAAAAATAAGGTAGACACAAGGAAAAGGATAACAGATATAACGATGATTGGATCAGGCTATAAATCAGATAGTGAGAAGAATCCTTGAACAGTGAGCATGACACAGAGATGACCCAAGGCAGCGTAAAATAGATAGATAGGACAACTAGACTTATCTGTCATGTAGGAGACATGATCAGATTCCCTAGCAGAGTCGCCAGTTCTGTTGTAATGGATAATTCACCTAATAACCTAGGTCTGGGGGTTACCAACATACTATGACCTTGCAGACAATTTGATTATAAAAGCACAAATAGGAAATAGGGAAGTAGCAGGAACTTACTTGTAATAAACGAAGGTTGATCCAAGCTAACTCCTTCCTCTTTGCTTCACTCCTACAATCTCCAGGATAATTCCTCCTTCAACCTATTAACAAAGGTTCTTCCAATATACAGTATGATTCATATATAAAGATGCAGGTTAGGAAAATCACATATTATAATGAAACATAAACATTTACCAAGCCACAACATATGAGACACAATATGGAAGAAGTAATCTGCTTTATTAACAATAATAGAGGGAGTTTAGGTTACAACCCAATGTCTGAACAAGGGACTCCTCTGTCACCAAAGGACTCTGAGTTTCTTTGCTCCAAAGGTTCTGTAGAAAATCCACCAGCATAACTTTTCTCTCCAAGTATGAATATCCAAAACCCTCCCCAAGGCCTCTATTTATCTGAAGGAAATGAGGCAGTTCTCGAAGGTTAGGGAGGTTGCAGCAGTTAATGGGATTAAGGTAAATGAAACAACTAATCTCCCATTAACGCGTGTTTTTAAAAACTAATTTTGAGGAATATATGCGTGGGTCTATAGTAAGGCAACCCGCGCATCATGCGCGACTCTGTACAAGAGCAACCCGCGCATAGATGTATGCGCGACCTGCTAAACATAACACTCGCGCATATGCGCGATATGCCAATAGAGATAGTCGCGCATGCACTCAAAATATCAAAATAGCAAAGTAACTAGCTGGGCATGTAGGTAATATATTTCATCATCAACCAAGGTATAATGAAACTGGGTAAACCTCAATCCATAAGTGTCCTTTTGTGTGCCGACCTGAGGGATGTCAGCACTCGGACGGAGAGGTGCCAATCAGTTGTATAACAGTACTATATTAAATAAGAGCTCCCTAAAAATATCAGGACAATATTCTATATATTAATGAAAATCCCAAGTGCCTGTGTATTCAAACAGAAGAAAAAAAAATTATTTGTAGGCCAAAGATATTATGCATGCTAAGAGTTCTAAAAACGTAAAGCTTAGAGATGTCAATGTGAAATTCCAGCCGCAAGTAGGGTTATATATCCCACATAGCTATCTAATTATGTATTTCTGTCTGTGTCAAATATCACTAATAAATTTTTTTAAAATTTATAAGATACATACTCTGTTTCAGCTTTCATTCAAAAAACTGGGAAACCCTGAAAAAGGACAACTGAGGTCATGCTTATTAAAATCCCACTAAAATGTCTTCCTTTCAAATAAACATTTCATGAGAGTTCACTCCTTAGTATAAGGAATCGATCCAGAATGATCTGTTTGACTTTTTGGCTCTGTCTTGGGAACATTATATACATTTTTGAGCAAATCTTGTATTTTAAATTTTGCACAGCATGAGCATTTGGAATGGGTCAGCCTGTAAACGGGAATGTTCCTGGAGTTGATTTTTTTCAAATTTAAGGTATCTACTAGCATATTCCTCCTCTACTTTTTCAGACTTTGTGAGGGCAATACGCTACAGCCTATCAGCCTCTCGTCTTGCTTCATCAACCTTGAGTTGGAACATATCTGCCTCAGCCTGTTTTAAGCAAGCAATATCTTCCAGTTCCTCTATGTGTTTCTTTTGTCTTCAAATTCCCTATCACACATATCTAATTTAGGACATGCTTTTTTGAAAACACGATATTTCACCTCTGCAACAGCTTCCATATTCGTCACAACTTCCTGCACTACATCTGCAATACGAGTGCAAGCTTCTTGAGGTGCTATCATCCTTCTCTCTTCACCCTCAACATTTTTGACAACCTCTGTCTCTAACTCTGCATCCAAAACACAAACCACTGTTAAAAATCAGATTGGTTGGTTTGATGGCCTCTACTAGCAGCAGAATGTAAGGCAGTTCCACCTCTGCTATCTTTGTACCAAATCACCACATTGAGACAATGATGGCTCTGAAGGCCGCTACACTACTTTACCAACTCTCTCAAGATCACCACGCTTCCTCCTCTCGACGCAGCATGAAGGGCTTTGTTCATAATTTCAAACGGTACATCTATACCCATTCCCTTGCAATACTCAATCTGATTATTATTATTATTCGATCTGAAACACCGAGAATGATAATCATCATTAACGAAACACAGGATTTCTCTGAATATTTCCGAGCTATTTCCTCTGGCAGCTGCATAGAGCATGTCCGTCAGGCCAAACTCCTTGTCACCGAAAACCAGCTGCGGCTTTCTCCTCAACAGTCTCTGGACAATACATACATCATAACAAACAATAAAGACTCCATCAATCGTCTTGCAGAGTCCTCAGGAAAAGTCAGATTCAGAGGCCATAGAAAATCATTTAAGACAAAATTCTTGAAATACTTCACCGTTACAGTATTTGATGATTCCGACATACAGTTTACTTCATTTTCCACCTCCTTTCGCCACAGGTATTGATTTCAATGAATCGATATTTAAAGGTCCCACGAATCTTTTTCTTTACAGAGAACAAAAATGAATTAAAACAGAAAGCGAATCATAACACTAAAACCAATGGTCTATGCTGCAGGAGGCTTAAGCACAATCGATACTTGCAAACTCGATTTTCTATGAGTTTCAAGGTGTTTCGGGCTCATATGTTACGATTTCATACGTTTCTCTCATATGTTTACCTTCTCAAAGCGATCATAGCATTGGCAACCTGCAATGAACGCAAACACAGAGGGGAAAATTGAATGACACTCCAATGGAGCGAAGAAGTGACAGAAATCAAAGATCCTTTGAGTCGCAGCTATGTCTTCTGATGAGCTTGTCATGGGTACATACCACTGGGAATAGATCAAGATGTCGATGGGGCCCTTCTGCTTCTTCTGCAAATGTTTCAAAAGCTGTTAAACGAAATCAAAGCATAAGTGTGATACTTAAAACTCGCTTGTAAAATCCCCATTCACTTGAGTGGCAATTAATAGGACATTAAAAGGTTTATGCTAGCTAATGTATACAGGACTGATCAAAGATCAATGCTGTAATGAAAACATGGAAGAACTAACTGAATCTACGAAATCATCAGATGGCATCAAGCAAATGTGAAATATAGGACCTGGAACTGGAACTTCTCCCTGTAAGACTCTACAGTAGCTGCATGGAATAACAAAACATGATGGCATGTTACTTCCACGGGATGATCCGGTGTTTCAGAATGTGCTGCTGAAGATCGAACTTCCTTTAGGCCATTCTTACACCTAAACAAGAACCAAATCCAAGGGGTATTTAACAACTCCTGCAGATTGTGCCCTGAAGATCGAATTCTGGCCAATAGATTACTAAAGATCATATTATTATTATTCGATCTGAAACACCGAGAATGATAATCATCGTTAACGAAACACAAGATTTCTCTGAATATTTCCGAGCTATTTCCTCTGGTAACTGCATAGAGCATGTCCGTCAGGCCAAACTCCTTGTCACCGAAAACCAGTTGCGGCTTTCTCCTCAACAGTCTCTGGACAATCCCTAAATCTTCTGCTGCAGCGGCAGTATAGAGAGCCCAAGGGCCGTAGCCGGCCTCGATCACAGAGTTGGAATTTACATGCCATTCGTGAAGAATTAGCTCCCTGGCAATGAATCCACGGGCTTTGGCTGCATCCGTGAAACGACACTCGTCATCCCAAAGATCTTCCAGGTGACGGATTCGTGTGAGAGATGTGATATCTTTCATGAGAGAGGCCGCATCCAGTTTGAGCAATTTAATGGCAACCTCAACAAATCCATTGGAAGCAGCCCAATCCAACGGTGTTGCAAACCACCACCAGTATCCATTGCGTTCTTCCCATCTCAGAGGCAAGTAATTAAAAGGGAAATGCAAAGAATTTCGCATATTCCATGCAAATAATTTCTCATATTCCATGGCAAGTGGCAAGTGCAGGGTCGTGCAGGTGTGCGACTGAGTGCATGGTAGTATAGATGGTAGTGGGTGGCAGAGATGGCTAATGGTTGTAGATGGCGCATGTAATTCTGAGCAAGTCTCAGTAGGTGACAGAGATGGCAGAATAATCAGAGCATTGGACAGAACAATGCAGAAAATGAAAAGGTAATGCTGCTGACGTTAGCCCGCCGCCGGGTCTTGGGGCACAAATTCCCACGACTACATCACCTATATAAACCAATAAAAAGCAAGATAAATCAGTATTTAAATAATTCTCACAAAAACTTTAATATAAACTATAGGAAAATTTATATGATTTTTAAAATTTGCAACAAATTACTTCGGATAATTGAGCGATTCATATATATCCCCTCAGGCGGGGACATAATAATAACAGAGTGATGGAAATCTTTTCAGCCTTCGTATGATAAAAAATAAACCAATAGTCGTAAACAACCGATGGTATTGCAAAAGACTAGATTCATAACATATATTCTCGATGGAGGGAAAACAACCAATACTTACAGGGATTAAGTTCAATTGATTTTAGCAATCCAATTTACAAACTTTCCTGAAAGATAAGTTTGCGATTGTAAAAAATTGACAGGATGCAAAGGGACTTTTACCTACATGTGCTTGCCTAAAATCAATTGTTGAAATTTTTCTATAGCTTTAACAATAGTGAAAGCATGTTTTTTAATCAAAGTATATCTAAGTCCATCATCTGATAAACTTTGGATCATGTACGCTATTTTTTTTCAAAATCTTGATCATTTTTATGAAGAAGAATGGTTGAGATTGATTCTTTAGTGGCATTTACATAAACGATGAAATATTTTTCAAAATTTGGTCTTATGAGAACAAGGGAAGAACTGATTTATTTCTTTATTTGAACAACAAAATTCAACATTATCATTCCAAGAGAGATATTGATCTTGTTCAACCATATGATGAATGGGATTATCCATAACAAAAAAATCATGAATAGGTCTTCTTACAAAATTATTTTTTCCCATAAAAGATTGAATTTCCTTTGTAGAAGTAGGGGCTTGAAGATTTTGAATAACAATAACTCTCAAGATCAATACTAATTCCAAAATATGAAACAATGTGACCGATAATTTTACCTTGAGTAACACCAAAAACAAATTTTGTTGGATTCAAGGACATTCCAAATCTTTTGGAGCATAATAAAACTTTTCGAAGATGATCAAAATGATCATATTGATATTTAGAATAGATAGTCAAGTCATCTAGATATACTTGAATTATTTTACCGATCAGATCATTGAATACTATTTGAATAGCCCTCTAGAATGTGGCACGCGCATTTATTATTCCAAAATACATTCTTTCATAAGCAAAAGTTCCCCAATGGGTGGTAAATGTGGTTTTGTACTTATCTGCCCTTTTGACTCTAATTTGAATATAACAAAAACTCATCAAGAAGGGAAATCATTTATGACCCTGCCACTTGTTGTAAAATTAATTCCATGTTAGCAAGAGGAAAGTTATCCTTTACACTTTCCCTATTCAAATAACACAAATCGACACATAATCTAATAACACCATTTTTCTTTCCTACTCGAACAATATTTAACACCCACTCAGAATAATTGATAGAAAATATAATGTAAGCATTGATTAACTTTTCAACTTATTTTTGTTGGATTTATCTTATTTATGTGAGGGGAGGTGAATCAGTAATAGCACAAATAAGCATGTTGTTTCACTTAAACAAATTTTCACCAATTAAACCAAATTCAACAACAACAATAACAAATACAACAACGCACAAATGCTTAATAATAATTCTATATCTATAGATATACATGATTGATTACAACAGTGGGAGAATGCAATTTCCAAACATGAGCACCCATGCATTTTAGGTGTTGATATGATCCTCAAGTACAATATATGGGTTACTAGCACTGACCGACAACAACTTCAATATGTGTGAGCACTGACACACGAACTTCAAGTACTGACCTAAACATATATCTATCTGATTGCACAAACTGTGACTCATGGAAATCAAGCTTCGCCCTGTGGATAATTACTCTCTCTAGTTGTGGAAGTGCCAACTTCTGAATTATATTCTCTAGCACCAACTTAAAGGAGGCTCCAACCCCTGGGATTTATCTACTCCAACAGAAAGGATGCTACAACACACCAATTATATTTACCACAGACAACTAGAAGGAGGCTCCAACTCCTTGGGTTTTATCTACTCCATAAAGGATGCTACAAAACCTTTATTATATTTTCCAACACCGACAGGAAGGATTCCATGACCCCCTCTTCCTTTCCCCATCCAACCTCCATAATATGAAATAAGAATGTATTGAATAACTGGAAATACAAAATACCATATCTTTAATGTGTTTCTTCACCAATCCACAACTGTTGCGATTTTTTGATATGCATCTGGATATTTGTATCTTAACAATCAGTTGCCAAGAATTCGATGTGAAAAAATCACTGTGATTTGTGTATCTTCTATGGTTCTATGATTTGCATCTTTAAACTCAACAAAGTTCTTCACTCATTCACTTATGTTGTTCAATGGTCTGCATCTTTTCATTGAGTAAGAACATCGCACTTCTAGAATACAAAGTATCTTTTTAATCTAGGACACTGTTGTGTATTCAACATCTATTGTTTGTGCACTTCGGCTCTATTGTGTAAAAAATCTTATGCAATTAAGGAGCCATTGATTCCCAAATAATTCTAAAGTTTTTTCAACTATATTATCTCATATCTTCATTCTTCACAAGATTACTTCACCACATTCATCTCTTGCTTATTTATAGTCTTCTCGGATAAAGAGATGTGTCCACTTGGTGAATTTTCTTAGCCTTGGATAATGCCCCACTTGTTTACGTTTTATTCAAGTTAATATCTATGTCACTATGCCACTTATCACAATTCATCTTTGTGGTGTATGATGAACATATGCCAATGTCGTTTTGGGGCATTTGCACATAGTTTCATGACGCACATTTTTCTTCACAAGTATTCATACCACATACCATTTTGTTTGTGGGACTATTACACACAAGTTTGTGTTTTGTGTTCTTCATTCATAAGTCTCACAAATGGTATTTTCACATATATGTCATTTTCAATGTTCTTCTTTATGGATCATTATTTGCGCACTTGTGACCGTTGTCTTAGTGAGATATTTGGTCTCATGGGACTTCCACATTCTTCCATATGTATTTATTCAAGATGGTTGTCTGTGAGGAAGTCTTCAACATTAAAACTTGTTCAACAATATCCTTAACACTCCCCTTTGTCTTTGCTCATGTTCATTAATCCTTTGACATCAATTTTATACCTTTGAACAATACATTTGACATGAATTCAATACCATTGACAAATACCTTTTAAATCAGTGGAAATTCATGGTCAACAATTTTCTTATAGTAGCTTCTAAATCAGGGTTTATAGGTCTTTTCCTTTGTCTTACAGGTTTTGCTTCTTCCTTGATGGGATTAGCATGCTAGATAATATTAGGATCAAAACTATGAAGGTATTCATAGGACCAGGAAAAAACATCTTTGATTTCACATAACAACTCCATGAAATTTTATTTTTTGCTATTAGAAAATTGAGCTCTAATTTTCAAATATTTAGGATCATTGGGAACCCCAATATTTACTAAAATAGTTTCACCTATTTTTCTTTTTTATTCATCTTATTCATCTTATTTATTTATTTCAGTCATCATTAGAAGAAAATGAATTTTCTAAAGGTGTTTATCCTGTAGGAAATTTATTGTCTTCCAAAGATATGGTTTCTATTTGTTTTATAGGTTCATTTTGTACAAAGGCACAAATGGTTTCATTGTTAGGGAAAACTTTCCAATATTCTACATTATTGGGAACATGAGTTTGATATAGTGATAAAAATGTACAATTGAGTCTTTGTGGAAGCAATTTCCTTGGAGGGTTAGCAGCAAAAACAACCAACCTATCAACCACATAATTCATGTCTCTTCTAACATGTGTGATTTTGAAATATAACAAACTTGAGATAAGAGACCATGCTTCTTGCATATGCCTTTTTAGAAAAATAGAGGGATTATAGACTCTTTAATCATGCTTACAATTAATTCAGAGTCCCCAAAAACAATAAGGTGGTAACAACCAAGATTAAAAGAATTTTAAAATCCTAATATCAAGGCCAAAGTCTGTAATGTTGTTAGTACAAGGAAATTAATTCCTATAAGAGAAATTTTGGATTTTAACTACATGTGAATATAATATAATTCCTACACCATTACATTCACTTGAATTGGAACCATCAAAATGCATATTCTAGATTCCATCTTCATGTTGTGTACTATGTACAATATAATCATCATCTTCTTCAAGAAAGATAGAATATACACCAAAATCTTCATAAATGTAATTAACATAAGGTTGTTGAAGATTTTCAATGTGAGGTGAGATTCATCCTTCTCTTAACACAATGATGTTCTTTCCATTTTTAGGAAGAGACATATGTGACCTATCTACGGAAATTTAACCACTAGTTAATGCTTTCTAGTCTCTTCCAAGAATAGTAGAAAAATTATTGGTTGGCATATCAATTACTTGAATATTACAAGTGGTTTTAATCTAATAATGATCACATAAAGACAATGTCATATCCTTAATATCCCATGTAGTAGCTTGTTGTTTAGTCTTATAGGATAATAAAATATTTTAGTTTTCATTTGTAAAGGAAAGACCTGATTATTCCATTATAATTTTATGCATAACATTAGCACCTGAACCACCATCAACCAAACAAAAATGAGTTATTTTATTGTAATTTTTCACTAACAGACAAAGGGGAGGATTTTTAACACTACTTCTAGGACTATATATAGTCACTTTGTTTACATTTGATTGTTCCTCATTATGTTCCTCGGATAGATTAGTTATGGTAGAAATTTTACCTTCCATGAAGCTTTAAGATGCTTTTTTTGTTCATGGACGGTGACCATATCCAGTTATGTAACATTTGCTTTAATTATAGCTAGTTGTCTCAAGATATTGTATTTAGAAGAAGGAAAAGAGAGAATTTTATATTCTCGACTTTGCGTATTTTTAGTAATCTAAGGATTTGGTTCCTGAGAGGATGTACTTTGATGAAAAGAGGTTCTTGAAGCTCCTCCTTTACTTTTATTAGTGTAAAGTGTATTCCTCATATTAGCTAACATGCAATCTTCTTCTAGGGTCCAATCTATGGTGTCAACAGTTGCATTAGTTTTTTTTACCAAAGGTTTGATCCCTAGCATTCCTTTTAATATCATAGGTTCCTTTATCATGATTTTCTTCACAAAAATTACACCAATCCCTAGATAGAATGTGCCTAGATTATAATTTTTTCATATTTCAAAAAAACCATTGATTGGAAGTTTCAACAGAATTAGAAGAAGTACTTACTCCCTTTTTTCCAAAATCAATCATACGATTACTCATATCCTGCACTAACTGTAAAAAAATCGATATGTCATTCTTTCTAACATTATCCTCATTTGAAATCCCTGTCCTAGCCAATTGTTCCTCAAATTCTAAACAAGTCTGTAAATCAGATCCTAAGTTATCAACATTTTTATCTTCAAGCCTTTGCTTATAATGTGCAGGTAAAGTGTTATAATAATGCATTAAAATTGCTTGATTAGAAAGCCTAATTAACTCTGGAATCTAATTATATAAATTGGTGAAATGTAAATTAAAAGACTTGATAGTCTCACCTCTATTGTAGACCATATTATTGTATTCTTTGATCTTATCTACAAGACTTTGAGGTTGCGCATAAGTAGAAATAAACCAATATGGTAATTTAGCCCAAGTTGAGAAAAAATTTGGTGGTAAATCTAAAAGTTCAGCTGCAGCCTTTCCTTCAAGACAATTTAGAAATAAATGCATGCAATTGTTAGCATCATTTGCTCCAATATTATGACATGCATTAGAAAAGGAAATAAGATGTCCATTGACAAATATAGTGCCATTTCCTGATAATTTAGGCAAATGATCCTTAAATTTAGGAAAGGGACTCGGGATTTGTAGTTGGAGGTAGGTTAAGAGGAGAAAATACATGCCATAGGGTAGTATCTAAATCTCCTCAAATTTAAATAAACCAAATGGCTTAATTACTTTGTCTAGATTTGTGCTTGATGTGACACGATTATAATGATTGTGCATACTTCTGATTAAATATGAAAATGAAGATTGAGATGAAGATGAGCCAAAAGAACCAATACCACTTCCATAAGAAGTCATGCTGGGTTGAGAAAATAGGAAAGAAATTGATATATTTGTTATAAAGGATGAATAATTAGACGCTATTCTTTGAAGTTTGGATTGAAAATGTTGAATTACCTCTTTCTTTGTCCCTATTTCTGGAAAATATCTAAATTTGGGAGGTTGACTTGTATTTCGATGAGATTGTCATAGATTATTGGACATGGAAAAATAATGAGAGGGCCAATAGTTTCTCAATTACTTAGAAACCCTTTCTCGATGTTATTCACATTCAATTTCTTGACGAATCACTTCCCAAGAATTTGCTAATTCTTGAGCATTCTGAGCAGTGTCAAGCATAAAAACAAACAAGCAAGAAGTAATGTTGGTTTGGTCTTCCAGAATAATTACAACATGATGTCCAGCAATCTTCTTCTAGGGTCCCACCATGCAACTGTTGCCACCAACTCTAACATCATGTTGTAATTATTCTGAAAAATTCATGAAAATCATAAAATAAAAGAAAGTTTATATAACAAAAATACAAAAACAAGGGAAATATGAACATGTTCCCCAATGTGGTCACCAAATAAATGTTGATGAAAAGGAATGGAATTTCTTATACTAACATTTACGAATATTTCTAGGCTAAAGAAAGATACGAGGGACTATTACCTTGAATTTATAGCCTAACTAAAAAATAACAGTCATCCCACAAACAATAAATGTTTGTGTCTAATGATTTCTTTTTGTAAATATACTAAATTTGAAGGGAAAAAAATTGTGAAATGCTTATAAACAAATTTTATACAAGACATAAATAAGACTCAGAAATAAAATAAAAGATCAAATATTAAATTCAAAATCAGATCCAAAATAAGATAAAATCAGTAGATAAATTTATTATTTTCATTCCAAATTACAATTGTAATCTTTCAAACCCCCATAAGGGTGGGGATCAAAATTATATTTAGAAGCATGAGGCGGGATAATACATCACACAGATATTGCTGGTGTTTGCAAAAAGAAAAATATCAACAAACTTGCTGGAATAATCATGTTTTAAGTGTGTCACAGTCTTGATTCTATAAAAACAATTTATATTAGCACTGAAAATCAATTTAGAATCTAATATAATTGAAAAAAATATCAAAACAAGTGATTAACCTTCTAAGCATAAGAACAAATGATGTTATTCGATCCTTATTTTGCCACCTTTAGCCTAATCCTGCTATCAACAATAAGACTTCATCTCTCAAGTAACTTAGGAATGAATGAAAGAATGATAAAATCTCACTCTGAACACGAGATAAACCCTCTATCATAGTTCCTCTCTATTCTCTCCTACCTTCATTCTTCTTGAGACTTCCTTTTAATATCTTTGGGAAAGGTAGTTAAAGTAGTTGAAACTACTTTTAGTTAGGATTTTTAATTAAAGGTTGTTTTATTTAAATATGATAAAGGTATCATAACAAATAATAGGTGGGAGCCCCAATATAAGTATTCACTTTATTTTCATTATCTTCATGTCCCTCCAAACAATCAAAATATATATCATGTAAAATAATTATCATAACTCATAAAATCAAATAAAATCACACTTTCATATATAATCCTTATATCACCCCAAAAGTATCAAAATATAATAAAATAGGATCAAAGTCTCTAGCTTCAAAACGTATTCATGAATTTGTGTATCAGTCAAAAATAGAATAAAGTAGTATATTTAAAAAAAAACAAAATACACATTTCCAATGGGAAGCAACCCCCCCCCCATTCACTCCGATAAGAAGTTTCTTTCTTGCTTGACTACTCTCCTAACCTATACTATTTTGCATCTTTATTTGTTGGTTTCCCTAAATGTATGTCACCCATAGAGATATTACTTGCTTCAATAGTAATTTGTGGCAAAAAAGGATGTGAGGTAAACTAGTGAGAAGAGGTTTCTGAGGAATTTGATTTTATAGAAAGGGCAGGTCGTTTTCCTTTTCTTAATATAGATTGATTGGGAGAGGCTTTTAACTTGTCAATGGGATGCAATCGTTAATATTGGAGGAAACTAAAACAATTTGACAAACAGTTGTTCCAAAAGAGGAGGAGAAGGAGGTAAAGGAAATAAAACATTGGGCCATCCATTAAATCCAAGTGGAAGATTTAGAACAACTTCATTCCAACCATCATTAACTTGTGGTTCTTGTTGCATTGAAACATGAGGTGGTACATGAATTCCTACAACATTTGGAAGAGGCTATAAATTTGTGGCTAGGGAATATATACCTTATGACTTGGGAAAAAGGGTCACCAACATACTATAGGTGTGTCTGGTAGACAACTAAGGTTTAGAAACATATAACAAAGAATGAGAGGTAATAGGATATGCACCTTATTCCTGATTCTTGATCCAATCTCTAACTCTTCCTCTCCAATGCTCCAAGCCTTCTGATATTCAAAACCTTCATCAAAGATTATATTTCCTCACAGTATCTTCTATTGTTATATAAAATTGACATGAACATATATCAATTGCATTTGAAAACAAATAACAACATAGATGATAACTCATAACAATAAAAACATTACATCTACAACAGTGGAAGGAAAACACTCTTTATTGATGAATTTCAAGAAACATTACAAAACCCTGTCTGAGACAAGCTTCTTCTACAGACCAAGACCCGAGTCATCCTTGATCCTCTCTCCAAGAGAATCCTCTAGCATAACCTATCTCTCAAAATTGCTTCCCTATCCTCTAACCTTCCCCTCCTTTTATATTTGTTTGGGGAGAAGGAATTCGAGGCTTAGGATGGTTGGGGAAGTTGGGTAGGTTACCAAACCGAGGCCAACTTCCTCGACCTAATCATGTTTTTATTTTTAAACTCATCATAATGAAACTTGCGGGTTTATGTGGAGAAACTTGCGAGTGACTCAGGAGTTTCCTTAAGGAAATTCACGATTACAACTTCTTAGAGATAACTCACGGGTTGCACATATGGTGACACGTGAGTTACTATAAGAGAAAACGTGGGTGTAAGATAAGTTCATCTTCAAAAAAGGGTAATGCTGAAGCAATGGGTATGTATCAAGGATCACATTCATCTATAAGGTGAGGGTCACTTCAATCCATGTCCTTTTATGTACTGACCTATGTGGGGCCATTACACAGATGGGGAAGTGTGATTTCATGGTATAATAGATGCCCCCTAATGTGTGAGGTCAGAGGGTAGTGATGGCTGAAATAAATTACAATATTTTAAATCGGAGGACTCAAAGTCAAGGTCATAGAGAAGTAACTGAAACAGAAAAATCAAGGTCATTTACAATATCATCATTGAGGATGCCATGTTCAATAATGTGGAACAATAACTCCTTTACAAGATACATTTACAACATATAGTATGAGTAATGAGGCCACGTATGTTTTACAAAGGTGGATCATAGCCACATGGTTACAATAGATCTTCAATAGCTAGAAATAGTGTCACAAGGCATGGCACAATCTTGCACAACTTAGGTTATATAAGTTGTAACCCAATGTATTCGTCCAAATCCATAGAAAACAGTACGAATCCTACCATGTGAATACATGAGTCGAAGTCAAACACGGAAGGATACCATCAGAGTGTCAGTTAGAAAGTTGTACTAACAACCAATGCAGAAGAGTCCACCAATATGAGCAGTGGATCCTAAGGTACTATCTTTGAAACTATAGGTATTCTTCTGCAAGAGGTACTGTTTGGAAGCCATTTTGCAAAGAGGAATTGTTGAAAAGTTACCTAGGAAGTATTTGTTCACCTAACATTGCCTTGGGGTGGACAAGGACACTTTAATGGGTGACCCCTAGTCATATTTAATTAATGAAGTGAGATGCACTTTATAATTTTAAAGTGACTTCATTAAAAAGATAAAAGTCATGGTTTATCCTAAGTTCACATTTAATAAAAGTTAAGTGAGTGATTAATTAAAAGGGGGGTGCTCATACTTTATTAAATGACATGAGGTGGACTAAATGTCATTTATTAATTATTTAATCGAGAATTTAATGAGAAATCCTCATCTAATATAATCTTAACCATGAGTTTGAAAGAGGAATTTGCCATGAACAAAAAGGGAATAGGGCAAGGCAAACTCAATTATTATTCACTTTTCAGAGAGAATATTTGGAGAGGAGGAGAAGAGAGAAAATGAGGGTTTGAAGAGAATTTTGAACCAGCATGAGAAAGAAGACAAAACCAGCACAGATTTTGAGGACAAGCTCGGGACGTTTCCCAAGGAGTGAATCCATACAGTTAGGCTAGGCATGTTTCCTAAGGAGTGAATATGTATAGTATGGTGCAACCATTAATTTGGCACAAATTTCGAGGAGGAAATTCGTATAGGAATCCGTACAACAATCATGCACAGATTTTGAGAAGGCCGTACAGTAGTATGGATTTGGCACAATTTTCAAGGATAGGTACATAAATTAATTTATGTCCGTACAATGATAGTACACCAGAAATTGGCACGGTTTCTAAGGCATCAGATTGCACAGAAATCAAGGAAGTTCATCCCACACATGTGAGCTGTACAACACGATTTTTGAGGTTTATGTACAGTAGTTGATTGGATTAGTTTTCAAGATGGAAAATTGATAAGTACTATTGACTTTATTTTTGTATTTTATACCCTAAAGAAATAAAATTTCTCTCTCTTAGAAACAGGTTTTCCATTCGGGGTTTTATCTTGAACCATTGGTCAAAAATATCTGTGTTATTTTTATGTGTGAATGGCTGTCATAAATTTATGAGTTTGAAATTATTGGCTGAAAGTGAAAATTTCTGAGTTATTTAAATGTAAGAAAAAGAACTCCATGTGTTTCAATTTAGTCATTTTTTATGAAAAAATGTGCAAACAAGGGTTTGGGCATTAAACAATGCAGAGAAGCTATCAATCTTGAAACTGGGTTGGGGTTCTCAAAAAATTTCATGGTATCTGAGTGGACTTAAAATTTAGAATTTAAACACTAAAAAAACAGTAGTTTGAAAAAAAAAACCCACATTTGAGAAAACATTCTTGAACAGGTTGCTTGAGTAGTATAGGTTGGAGTCATGGATGCCGATCTTAGTATAGAATACTAGTTGGATGGGGCAGGAAATTTCAGTCCTTGGAAGGCTAGAATAGTGTTGATTTTATAGGATAGTGAACAATGGGTTATAGTGAACAACACTACTACAAATTTCTTCCCTCATATGCAGTGGCTAGAACCGCATTCGACAAGAGGGATATAAAGGCCAAAAGAATCCTTCTTGATGTAATACAAGATAATGTGATTCCACACATTTCAGGTAAAGATCATTCCCATAAGATGTGGACTACTTTAACTAACTTATACCAAATTTCCAATGAAAATCCAAAGATGGTATTAAGGGAGAAGTTAAAGAGAATTCGCATGAACAAGGGTGAGAATATGACCACTTACCTTAGTAGGATTACACAGGTTAGTGATGAGCTTGGAGTTATAGGGGAGGTGATACAAAGTGTTGAGTTGGTGCGTACAACCTTGAATGGTGTGGCAAAGCCATGGGCTCTATTTGTGGAGTTAGTGGTTGCTCGTGAGGACATGCCTTCATGGGGTCATCTTTGGGATGATTTCATACAGGAGGAGACACATAGAGGATATGTTCAGGGTAGTACATCTCACAACAAAGATGATGAGGAGAATGTGGCATTAGAGGAAAAGGGTAAGAAGAAGAAGACCAAGAAGGGTTCCAAGCAACAAGATGGAGAGAAGAAATACATGAGCAAAGTGAAATGCTTTGCATGACAGAATTTTGAGCATTATGCTAGACAATGCCCAGACAAGAAGAAGAAGAAACAATAGATAATGACTTCAGCGGAGATTGATGAGCATGTTGCTAGATTTGAGAGATATTTTTCTCTCTTTGTTGGTGTTTGTGCAAAGAGAGAATCATCCATCATCAGAAGAGACATTGAGGGTCACATGGAGCATTCCATGATTGTTGGGCATTCGTCGAGTGCTTCCACTACTTCCTCCACCTGGTACATTGATAGTGGAGATTCGAGTCACATGACAGGTGATCAAGACATGTTCACTAAGATTTTAGAGACAGACTTAGAGTTGGAGGTTGTATTGGGCAATGATATAGTGGTGAGAGTAGTTGGGCGTGGGCCAATCTGCTTTGATAGGGAGTCCATGTAGCCTATGTTTTTGAGGGATGTCTTGTATGTCCCTAGGATGAAGAAAAATCTTGTATCAGTTTCCATGATTAAGGATAGATGCCTTAGGGTATATTTCCTATATGGGAAAGTTCACATCTTTCCCAAAGAAGAGGGTCCATTTTCTTCATATGTGATTGGAGTCAGATGCAGGAAACTATAAAAGCTTCTCTTCCAGCAATATCATTCATTGTCACACACTCAGAGCAACAGTGAGTGGTGTGAGTTATTGATCCAGGAGGATCCAAGAAGGAATTTTTTTTGAAGTCCTCCAATCTCAGAAAAACTAGCATCGGATCGAAGGGCTCGTTGAGACAATTCCAACGGCATTCATTTCACCTCAAACGGACTCCGTATGAGAAAGTTATCGCGTTCTGTTCTATAAGGTCAATAGGCAAATTTGGAAAAAAGAGGTGCCACGTGGCACCACTGACAAGGTGACACATGGCATCCATACTGTATAAACATGCTGACA
>LPNX011047458.1:346387-367261 GCA_001517045.1 Pseudotsuga menziesii | reverse complement strand
TAAACCCATTCAATTGCCATTTCCCACTCATGCTTTGGAGTGGAGACTTTGTAGCTAAAGGAGAGAAGGGAGATTGCGTAGCTCTGCAGGAGGAAGGTACAAATGTTTATACTCGTTTTACACCGTCTTCAGGCTTCGGAGTTGCTGGAAGCAGTCTTGTTGTGTTTTGGGCAGCGGTTTTCTTCCTGAACATTGTCGCCAAGGTATCATTGTATCATTGCCATGTATTTTTCCTTATGCTGAGAATATAGATCGGCCCTTCTATTGAGTAGAAGGCTCGGAGACGTAGTCCATCCTGGACGAACTTCATTATCAACTTGTTGTCCTTATGTGCGTGTTGTCTATGCTGTTTGGTTCTCTTCTTATGGATTTGTGAGCTTCCTTCATGCTCTTTATGCAATTCATGTTAACGTCATAGAGTAGCAAAGATCTTGTTTTTGGATCATGTGGTATCAGAGCAGGTTATTTGACGTTGGATTGTGAGTGTGGATGCTCACGAGGGATAAACTGCAAGTTGGTGAGGGTACATTAGAGCCTTACAATTCCGATATCAGACGTGCACACCGAAGGAGGAAGATGGATGCTAATGATGCCCGCACCGAGATGGAGGCAAAATTTCACAAGGTCTTCTACATGATGGCTGACAAGGTATACAAGTTGTTTGCAGACTATGAAGAATGCATGGCAAAAGAAAGAAAAGGCGGTGAAGTAAAGAAGGAAGACAAAGAAGTGAAGGATGAAGGCAACGCTTCAGTTAACCAAGGAGGAGGTGGTGAAGAGCCTCCTGAACCTCCCTATTCACCTTCAGCTTCAAGCACAAGTTCAAATGCTTCTTCCTCATCTCATTCTCAGCATTCCAAGGTTCCTCACAAAGAGCCTCAAAAGAAGCCCTTATTGAAGCTCGATGTGAAGTTTGATTTGCCCATGTTCAATGGGGAAGTGAATGCAGAGAAGTTAAACAATTGGATAAGGAAAATTGAGGTCTATTGCCGAGTCCAGCAGATCAAAGAAGAAGATGTGAAGATTCAGTTGGCTTCACTTCGGCTGACAGGCACCGCACTTATATGGTGGGAAAGCAAGCTTCAGCAAGGTAGCAAACAAATGGGTAATCTTCTCTCATCGTGGTCTGCTTTCATTTCTGCTTTATGTAAGCAATTTTATCCATTGGGTTATCTTCAAAAGTCTATGATGGATTGGAAAAGTTTTAGACAAGGCAAGGGTCAGAGTGTTCATAATTTCACTAAAGAATTTAGAAAGAAATCTCTAGAGTTGAATATTTCTTTAGATTCTCCTGACACTCTTTTGAAGTACATTGGTGCTCTTCATCATTATCTACGCCATACTTTGTTGTTGTTGAATCATACTAGTGTGGATGAATCAAGTGTTCAGGCTACTCATCTTGAGAGCAGGGAGAATCATTTGCAAGAAGACCATCAGAAGAATCCTTTCAAGCACAACAACAACCACAAGTTCAAGAAAAAATACAAGAGCAAGAAGACAACTACTGCCAAGAAGGAAGGAGGAAAGCTCCATTGCAACCATTGTGACACTGATGGGCATGATGAAGAAAGTTGTTGGAAGTTGCATCCAGAACAGAGGCCAAAGCATTTTGGACGCAAAAAGAAGAAAAAGACCGTTGCAACAGCGCAACAAGATTTGGGTTCCGACTCAGGTGACGAAACTAGGATTACAGCCGTGGGAATGCAAGGTAACAAAACTCCTCATACTGGTTCAAGTTATACTCATGTTTCTAAAGAAAATGATAAAAGAAGAAGTGAGTTGTTTCATATAAGAGTTGTGTCTAAGCATACAAAGATTAAAACATTATTTGATCCAGGTTCTCAAGTAAATTTGATCTTAGAATCAGTTGTTAAGAAGTTGGGCATACAGACTAAACCTCACCCAAAGCCTTATCCTCTTGGATGGGTATGTGATAATGCTAAGCTACAGGTGACTACGCAATGCAGGTTAAGGTTTGCTATTGCTTCAAAGTTGATCGATGAGGTGGACTTAGATGTTGTTCCTCTTGACATCTGCGGTATCGTATTGGGAAGCCCATACTTGTATGATCGAAAAGTAGTATTCTTCCGTCATGAGAACAAGTACCATATCACCAAAAATGGGGTGGAGTACATTGTGAGAGCTCACAGTATGAAGGCTAACACCTCTCTTGTTAGTGCAGGACAGATGAAGAGACTCATCAACATTAATAAGAGATACATGCTCATGGTTGTGAGAGAAAAAGATGCTGAAGCATCCGATGCTTTCAAAGGTTGTGATCCTTCTCATAAAAAGGCTATGATTGATATTGTGGCTAACTATGATGAAATATTTCAGGAACCTACAGGCTTGCCTCCCAAAAGGGAGATTCAACATGAGATTCATCTCCAGTAGGATGCCCCTCTTCCTAATGTGGGCATGTACAGGTTGTCCGCAGTTACCAAGTACAAAAAGGGTACTAGTAACAAAGTGGCAGATATGCTTTCTAGACCTCCTATTGTTGCATCTATTGTCTTGAAAAATGCTTCTTTATCCCATGAAAGTTATATTGAGCAGTATGCTACTGATGATGATTTCAATGAGATTTATGAGAAGCTAACCAATGGCACACAGGTGGAAGACTACTATTTGCAGGGAAAGTTGCTCTATCATTTGGGCAAGTTATGTGTTCCTATCAGTGAAAGAGTCCATGTAATACGAGAAGCTCATACTTCTCTTGTATCAGGGAATTTTGGGGTAGGTAAGACTTTGGCTCATTTGCAAAGATTTTTGTATTGGCCTCGCATGAAATACATTGTAACAAAATATGTAAAGGGGTGTGTGATGTGCTCCACTTGTAAGCCCACTAATAGAAAATTGGGGCTGTACTCACCACTTCCTGTTCCTTCCCATCCTTGGGAAAGAATTTCCATGGATTTTGTGGGGGGTTTGCCTATGTCTAGGAGGGGTCATGACTACTTGTATGTGGTCGTGGATAGGTTTAGCAAGATGTGTATTCTTATGCCATGTAAAAAGCAGGTCACTGCAGAGCAGGCTGCTTCTCTTTTCTTTCAGCATGTATGGGTTCACTTTGGACTTCCTATGTCCATTATCTTGAATTGGGACTCCCGATTCCTTGGAGAGTTTTGGACAAAATTATGGTGTATGATGGACACCAAGTGGAAGAGGAGCACTGCTTTCCATCCATAGACCGATTAACAGACAGAGGTACTCAACACGACAGTTGTCCATTTGCTTCGAGGCTATTGCAACAAGCATCCTAAGTTATGGGATGAACAGATCCAGTATGTACAGCATGCCTACAAAAGGGCTATGCATTCTTCCACTCAGAGCTCACCATTTGAGACATGCTTTGGGTACTTGCCAAAGACTCCATTGGACTTGAATTATGGGAGAGAGGCTGAGTCAAGTGCTTCCAAGGATGAATACAAATCCCGCAGGTTCATTCAGAGAGTTCAACAGGTACATCAAGCAATACAAGAGCAGTTGGAGAAGAGTCAAGCCCAGTACAAGGCTCGCCATGACAAGCATAGAGTTGATCATCAGTTTCAGGTGGGAGATCAAGTATGGCTTCACATCAGCAAGGAGAGGATGAAAAGAGAAGGCAAGAAGCTCAAGCCTATTAGATATGGTCCCTTCACCATCTTGGAGAAGATTGGGACGAATGCGTTTCGCTTAGAGCTACCGCCATACATGCAGATCTACTCAGTGGTGAATGTGGAGAACATGAAACTCTATGAGCCTCCCATGATCATGGATGAAAGGGAGAATGTATCATTTCCATCAGTTGATGAATTTTCTCCTGAGTACATGGATGAGCTAAAGGAAGATGTCATCTTGGACAGAAGAACAAGGACTTCTCGTAGAGGTGATGTTGATTATCTTCGAGTGGGCATCAGAGGCACTCATCCAAGCAAAGCCAAGTGGATCGAGAAAGAGAAAGTGAGGGAGCAATTCCCTCACCTATCTGTTGATTAGTAAAGGCTTTTGGAGGCCAAAAGCTTCTCAGTGGGGAAGAATGATCCAGGAGGATCCAAGAAGGAATTTTTTTTTGAAGTCCTCCAATCTTAGCAAAACCAGCACCAGATCTAAGGGCTCATCGAGACGATTCCAATGGCGTTCATTTCACCTCAAATGGACTCCGTATGACAAATTTATCGCATTCTGTTCTATAAGGTCAACAGGCAAATTTGGCAAAAAGAGGTGCCACGTGGCACCACTGATAGGGTGACACATGGCATCTGTACTGCACAAACATGATGACATGGCATGGTGATGTGGCATGCTAACATGGCATGATAATGTGTCATGATGATGTGGCATGCTGACATGGCATGATGATGTGGCATGCTGACATGGCATGGTGAGGTGGCATGATGACATGGCATGCTTAAGTGGCATGGTGACATGGCATGATTAAGTGGCATGATGACTAGCATGCATGCATTTGTGCTTGAAATGAGTTTTAGGACATTCATGCATTTACTCATGAGAAATTGTAAATGATTAATATTTGAAGTGAGTGGAAAAATTACTCACATATTACTCATTTATTTTATTCCTTGAGTTGTTATGAAGTTAATGCATGGTTGTAACCAAAAACAAACATGCCATATTTGTAAAGAAGTTGTAACAAGTTGGTTTATTATTTAATAAAAAGCCCAACCATATGAAAACCAACTTGGGGAAGTTGTAACCAAGGCCAAGATAGGAAAATTAGTTGCAACCAAAGGAATCCATGAGATTCATGAGAAGAAGGGCAAGACAACCTATATAAACCCATTCAATTGCCATTTCCCACTCATGCTTTGGAGTGGAGACTTTGTAGCTAAAGGAGAGAAGGGAGATTGCGTAGCTCTGTAGAAGGAAGGTACGAGTGTTTATAGTCGTTTTACACCGTCTTCAGGTTTCGGAGTTGCTGGAAGCAGTCTTGTTGTGTTTTGGGCAGCGGTTCTCTTCCTGAACATTGTCGCCAAGGTATCATTGTATAATTTCCATGTATTTTTCCTTATGCTGAGATTATAGATCGGCCCTCCTATTGAGAAGCAGGCCCGGAGACATAGTCCATCCTGGACGAACTCCGTTATCAACTTGTTGTCTTTATGTGCGTGTTGTCTATGCTGTTTGGTTCTCTTCTTATGGATTTGTGAGCTTTGTTCATGCTCTTTATACAATTCATGTTAACATCATAGAGTAGCAAAGATCTTGTTTTCAGATCAGTTATGGAATAGGAGGATGGCCCATCTTCATCATTCATCTTTGAGGATGCTGAGAGACATGACCACAGGTTTTCCAGATTTTAGCACGGAGCAGAATGGTGTATGCAAACAGTGTGCTTTGGGAAAGTACACTAAGACTTCTTTTTCAAGTAGTGATAACAGATCAGAGGGAGTGCTTGAATGGATTCATTCAGATTTATGTGGTCCCATGTATTATGCCTCATTGACAGGTTTTGAGTATTACATGACATTCATCGATGACTTTTCTATGAAGACCTAGATATATTTCCTTAGAGGTAAGAGATCAGAGGAAGTCTTGCTTTGGTTCCAAGAGTTCAAAGATCTTGTGGAGAACCAGTCAAGAAAGAAGATCAAGGTACTTCAATAAGATAATGGGGGTGAGTATACTTCCCATGCATTCGATGAGTTCTGTAGACAGGAGGGGATCAGGAGGCAATTGAAATTCCACAACAACATGGTGTGGCTGAAAGGAAGAATCACTCGATAGTGGGTGCAACTAGAGCCATGTTGCATGACTAGAGTCTTCCTTTATTTTTATGGGAAGAGGCCTATAGTAATGTTGTTTATGTGTAGAACATGAGTTCATGTTGGAAAGGGATTGAGGATCAGTTAGTTGCGCAAAATTGCGGATGCTGTGCAAACTTGAAAGACACCGCGCAAGGCGAAAGATATACTAATTTTAAATAATTTGTGTCACATTTTGTACTTTTTGACCATATTTTGTGGACATTGGTCATTAGTTGTAGAATCAGTTAGAAGTTAGTTAGAAGTGGACCATGAATGTAAATGCGCAAGCCTATAAGTAGAAGAAGAATTGTAAATGTAATTGTCAAGTGATAAGTGAGACAATCAGGATCATATTGTGGAATGAGAATTGAGAGTTCAAGGATCAATTGAATAATTGTTTGTTTTGAATATGTGGTTGATTGCGCAGAAGAAAATAGGATGAGAGAGATATTGATATGAAATGTTGTACTCTTATATTTTTTTATATTTATGTCTTTCTTTTTCTACAATCCAATGGTGAATATGTGCGACCTAGATCTATGATGCAATGTTTACTATTTATGAATGATTTGATCTATCTAGATCTATTTGCGCAACAACAAGGTTATTTTTGTGATGAATGAATGATGCGATCTGAGAAAAGAAATGATGAATGGTTCTATTTTTGAGTAAGTGATTGGTTGAGTCTGATAAGTTGATGAATTTTTGATGCCCATAGTCCTCTTCTATTCTGCGGAAACTTGGTTTCGTCAGCCCTCCCTCGAACATCTCAGGTGAGAATTCATCCGCTTCGTGGGTTTTGTCAGACAGGGTAAAAGCTGTCTGGGCTGGTTCTTAGGGAGATCATAGGGAGTCGAGTGTCTATAGCATAGGAACCCCTATCAAATGGGTTTTGTTGGTTGGGTTTGCACCAAAAAATGGTTCCATTGATGGGACTTTGTTGCAACTGAGAGGAGGATATGTGGCATCCAATGCTACCGAAAATTCAAGATTGGTTTGACCAAAAGCTATAAGAATTTGCTGAAGCAAAAAATCAGAACCCTGGACTGATGACAGAAAAGTGGTTGGAGAGATACATACACGACGGTGCTCATGAGTATTTTTTCTATGAGTTTCCCTTCATATTGTACGAGTGGTTGGCTCGGTTCACTTATAAGAAGACAAATTTCCAAGGAGGAGAGCCAACATCGTGGACCCCTAAATTGATCCATGAGCCACAAGAAACTGACAATAGAGCATTGCGAGCTGTTGAGGTCTGGATGGATAGTATCCTAGAAGGATATATCATTGAGTTTGCAGTTGACACTACCAAGTCCTACACCGAAGCAGAAAGGGAATTTTTCAACGGACCTAGATGGTAGGTTCTTATTGTCTCTACAGTTGTCAATTAAAATGCTTGTCTATGAAAAGGGTATACTAAAGATGAACCTCGATTAGTAGAACTTATGTGTGTGGAGGTGGTGGATACCGTGACAAAAAGGGGGAGATGAATGGGAATATAAGGGGTAGATGGACGAAAGTTTCGAAAAGACAGTGAGGGAAGATGAGGAAGAAAGTGGTTTTACGAGGGGAGGAACAAGGTTTCGACAAGAGAAGATGCAGAGGACAGGGGAAGGTCCTGCTATGATCGAAACACAAGATCGTGAAGGAATACCACACGGGATAAAGTGACCCTACTGGGAAGTATGATGGGCGGAATGAACCCAGCAGTCACCTAATGGAATGTCAAAATTTGTGGGCATTGAGACCAAAAGATGAATGGGTCCATTCCTTTATACACACCTTGGACAAGATTCCTAGATCATGGTATATATCAACAGAGTTGCGTAGAGAAATAACACTTGGGAAGAGATGACGGTTTTTTTTGCTCATACCTTTAGTTTCATGGATGCCAATCCCAATGTCCATAATGCACTTTAGATCATCTGGGATGTGGTATTAAAATTCGTTCCTGTTGCATATCCAATGGATCCAGATGTGCATTGCCACATGCAATCAATGATGGAATGTTACAATGTGTCTTACGAACCTAATGATGATGATGAGCTACGGAATATCAATATTCCGAAAATAGAAGGAAGCAGGGATGTCACAGCACCAGATATACCAACCGATCCTATGAATCAACCATTCAATATTAGAAAAGTTAACATTGGGACGGAGGAGAATTCCAAATTCGCAACTGTTGGGGACTCACTGGGAGAAAGAAACTATGGAAAAGACCATGGATCTCTTGCATGAATTTCAATATCTATTTATGATGAAGTGTTGGTTGTGGAGCCTAATCTGCCAGATCCAGAGATATTATTTAGTCATGGTTGTAACCCAAGTGTACTATACACTCATTCCTCCTGCTTGGGGTTCGATGCAGTGCCCTGAAAAAGGGGGTTCGGGGGTAGCGCCCCCGAGACACAGGGGTTCAAGGGCAGCGCCCCCGAGAATTTTTTTTGGGATATGTGTTGGTCAACAGTTTTGTGGACCCATGGTATTGGGTTAACCGTAGTATTTTCCCATGGTATTTCCCCTATAAAAGAAAGCATTGTAAAACGACTGAGTATGGTATTGTATTGTATTGGAAGAGAGACTATGAGAGCGTGAAGAGGAAGTGTAGCGGTTTTGCTGCAGGGTGTATCCCTTCATCTTTTTGGACTGTAATAAAAAAACTAGCAATTTCTTTGTGGACATAGCCCATCATTTGGGTGAACCACGTTATATCTGTGTCTCTCTGTAATGTTTTAATGTGTTTTACATCTTGTTAATGGTTTAACTTTATATATGTTATTGCTCTGCGGTCTTGTTTTCTAACAATTGGTATCAGAGCCAAAAGGTCTATTTGGTTGGTAAACTTGTAGGAAAGAAGGGTTCCTAGTTCGAGTGGGAGACATGGCGGAAGAAGGAAATTTTAGGGTCAATAAATTTAATGGCCAAAACTATCAGTTATGGAAGATGCAAATGGAGGACTATCTTTACCAGAAGGATCTGTACCTGCCATTGGGTGGAAAAGAAAAATAGCTGGAAGCTATGAAGGATGAAGAATGGGAGGTTCTTGACAGAAAGGCACTGGGAACAATACGGTTGTGCCTAGCTTCATCGATGGCCTTCAATATTTTGAAAGAAAAAACAACAGAGGGTGTGATGAGCGCATTGAGTAAGCTCTATGAAAAACCCTCGGCTTCTAACAAGGTATTTTTAATGAATCGTTAATTTAATATGAAGATGTCGGAAGGTGGATCTGTTGCTTACCATTTAAATGAGTTAAATACACCTACCAGTTAGTTAAGTTTTGTAAATGTGAACTTTGATGATGAGGTTAGGGCTCTTCTAATCTTGTGCTCATTGCCAGAAAGCTAGAATAGCTTGGTCATGGTTGTAAGTAACTCTGTCCCTAGTTCAAACACTCTTAAGTTTGATGATGTTGTTGGTGTTATTCTTAGAGAGGAATTGCGAAGAAAAAGCACAGGTGAGACATCAGGTAATGCGTTGACCATGGAGAGAAGAGGGAGATAAAACAAGAGAGGAAGGAGCCCAGGAAATAACAACAAGTCTAAAAAGGGAAGATCCAAGTCCAAATTCAGAAAAATAGAGTGTTGGAACTATGGTAAGAAAGAACATCTGAAGAAAGACTATCGAGCACCAAAGAAGAAAGGTGAGAGGCAGCAAGAGACTACTTAGGAAGCGAATGTAGCTGCTGATGTGTTACAAGATGCTTTGATTCTTGCATTAGATAATACTAGCAATTACTGGGTAGTAGATTCAGGGGCTTCATGTCATGATACACCCCATAGAAATTTATTTCATGATTATGTTCAAGGTGATTTTGGGCATGTGTTATTGGGGGATGATGAACCATGCAAAATTGTTGGAAAGGGTAAGGTACAGATTAAGTTAAATAATGGAAATGACTGGTTGCTAAAGGATGTAAGGCACATTCCTGCTATGAAAAGAAATCTGATTTCAACAGGGCAGTTGGGAGATAGTGGCTATTTGTCTACTTTTGGAGAAACGTGGTGGAATATCACTAAAGGATCACTGGTAATAGCAAAAGGAGATAGGGTAGGTACATTATATATATGTCCTCATAATATTGATTATTCTATCTCTGTAGCTTCCATAGAAATGGGTGCGGAGCTGTGGCATCATAGGCTTGGCCACATGAGTGAGAAGGGGATGCAGATTCTCCACTCAAGGAAACTGCTTCCAAATCTGAAGCAGGTAAGTTTGGAATTCTGTGAGAACTGTGTTTATGGAAAACAGAAGAGAGTTAGATTTCTCAGTGTTGGGAAACAAAAGAAGAGTGAAACGTTAGAGCTTGTCCATACAGATGTATGGGGACCAGCTCAGGTACAATCTCTTGGTGGCTCTTGTTATTATGTTACTTTTATTGATGATGCAACTAGAAAAACTTGGGTTTATTGCATTAGACAAAAATCTGATGTGTTTGATACTTTTAAGAAGTGGAAATATTTGGCTATGAATGAGGCAGGAAAAAGGTTGAAATGTCTCAGATCTGATAATGGAGGCGAGTACTGCAGCAAGGAGTTTGACAGTTATTGTTCACACAATGGGATTCGCAGAGAGAAGACAGTCCTTGGAACACCAAAAGAAAATGGTGTGTCAGCAAGGATGAACAGAACGATCATGGAGCATGCAAGGTGTATGAGATTGCATGCAAGGTTTCCCTTATAGTTTTGGGCTGATGTTGTAAACACTATTGTTTATTTAATAAATAGAGGGCCTTCAAGTGCTTTGGATGTTGGCATTCTAGAGGAGGCATGGACAGGTAAACAGGTAAAATACTCATTTCTGAGAACTTTTGGTTGTGAAGCATTTTTCCATATTGATAAATATGATAGAACAAAGCTTGAGGTTAAATCCAAGAAATGTACCTTTATTGGATACGGGGTTGATGATTTTGGCTATTGCTTATGGGATCTTAAAAATTGCAAAATCATTAGGAGTAGAGATGTAGTATTCAATGAAAAGGTCATGTACAAAGATTAGTTGTAGGGAAAGAAAGAAGAAAAGGAAAACATAGAGTACACAACGCTTGATGAAATCAAAGAAAATGAAGTTCCAAAGGCACCAAAAAATCAAGAGCAGCAACAGGTACCTGAAACTCTTGCAACTGCAAGAAATTATACCAGGTTAAGTAGACCCCCTGAACGATTCTCTCCTTCACTGTATTATTTATTGATGACTGATTCTGGTGAACCAAAATGTTATGAAGAAGCAATGCAGGTAGAAACTAGAAAGAAGTGGGAGCAAGGCATGGATACGGAGATGGACTCATTGGTAAGAAACCAGAATTGGGATCTGGTTAAGTTGCCTGCAGAAAAAAGGGCATTGCAGAATAAATGGGTTTATAGGTTGAAGGAAGAAGATGGAGGCAAGAAGCGGTGCAAGGCTAGACTTGTTGTAAAGGGGTTTGCACAAAAGAAAGGTATAGACTGTGATGAAATATTTTCTCTTATTGTTAAAATTACTTCAAGTAGAACTATTTTAAGTCTAGTGGCGGTAGAAGATTTGCATCTTGAATAGTTAGATGTAAAAACAATGTTTCTCCATGGGGATTTGGAGGAAGAGGTTTATATGCAGCATCCACAAGGGTATGAGGTCAAAGAGAAGGAGAATTTGTTTTGTAGGTTGAAGAAAATCTTGTATGGCCTGAAGCAAGATCCAAGGCAGTGGTATTTAAAATTTGATAAGTTTATGATAGAACAAGGTTATGATAGATGTCATTTTGACCACTGTGTTTATTTCAAGAGGCTAGATAATTGAAGATATATTATCTTGTTATTGTATGTGGATGACATGCTTGTTGCAGGTTCTAACATGCAGGATATAAATGTGCTCAAAAGAAACTAGCTAAATCATTTGCGATGAAGGATTTGGGTGCTACAAAGCAAATCCTTGGTATGAGAATAACAAGAGACAGGAAAAATGGAAAATTAACGTTGTCTCAAGGTGAGTACATAGAAAAGGTTTTGCAGAGGTTTAGAATGCAGAATGCAAAACCAATGAGTACATCTTTAGCCAGCCATTTCAAACTAAGTAAGGAGATGTGTCCAAAGACACAAGAAGAAAAATATTACATGTCCAGGATTCCCTATTCATCAGCGGTTGGAAGCTTGATGTATGCCTTGGTGTGCACAAGACCAGATTTTGCACATGCAGTGGGAGTTGTGAGCAGGTATATGAATAATCCAGGTAAAGAGCATTGGAAAGTAGTACAGTGGATTCTCAGGTATTTGAGAGGTACCACTTCACACGCATTATGTTTTGGAGGTTCATACATTGTTCTACAGGGATATGCAGATGCAGATATGGCTGGTGATAAATACAGCAGGAGGAGCACCACAGGGTATGTGTTTACTATGGATGGAACAACAGTAAGTTGGATTTCAAAACTGCAACAAGTTGTTGCACTTTCAACAACAGAAGCAGAGTATGTTGCTGCTACAGAGGCTAGTAAGGAGATGATTTGGTTGCAAAGGTTCATGGAAGAATTGGGTAAGAAGCAGGAGAATAGTAGGATGTACAGTGACAGCCAGAGTTCTATTCATCTTGCAAAGATATCAGCCTTTCATTCGAGGACTAAACATATACAACTCAAGTACCACTTCATAAGATCTATTCTAGATGAAGAACTGTTACTGGAAAAGATACATACTAGCTAGAATCCTGCAGACATGTTGACAAAGGGAGTAACCAGAGAGAAACTGAGTTCCTGCTCGGTTTCTGTTGGCCTTCAAGCATGAAGGTGAAAATAAGAAATTTTCCAAGTCCAAGGTCCAAAGCATAGTCCAGAAATTGTAGTAGCGGTGGAGTTTCTATGATCAATCTCCAAGTGGGAGATTGTTGGTTGTGGAGCCTAATCTTCTAGATCTAGAGATATTATTCAGTCGTGGTTGTAACCCCAAGAAAATGTTTTGGGATATGTGTTGGCCAACAGTTTTGCGGACCCATAGTATTGAGTTAACCGTAGTATTTTCCCATGGTATTTCCCCTATAAAAGAAAGCATTGTAAAATGACTGAGTATGGTATTGTATTGTATTGGAAGAGAGAATGTGAGAGCGTGAAGAGGAAGTGCAGCGGTTTTGCTGCAGGGTGTATCACTTCATATTTCTGGACTGGAATAAAAGGACTGGAAATTTCTTTGTGGATGTAGCCCATCGTTTGGGTGAACCACATTATATTTGTGTCTCTCTGTAATGTTTTAATGTGTTTTGCATCTTGTTAATGATTTAAATGTATATGTGTTATTGCTCTGCGGTCCTGTTTTCTAACACGAAGTTCTCAAAAATGAAGGGGATACTGGGTGATCTCAAAGAAATGAAGATTCCATTAAAGCCAGATGCAAAACCAGTAATACAAAGGTCGTATCTCCTAAATCTGAGATACAAAGAAAGAGTCAAGGCTGAGCTTGACAAGATGTTGGACACTGGAATCATTAAGCCTGTGGAAGAATCATAATGGATCAGTCCTATGGTGGTCCAAGACATGAAAACCAGTGAAGTTCATATCTGTGTCAACTTAAGAAAACTAAATGATTCATGTATGCATGAACCGTTTCTGACACCATTCACAGATGAAGTACTCGAAGGAGTAGGCGTTCAGGAGATGTACTCTTTTACATATGGATTTTTTGGTTATCACCAGATAAGAATCACAAAGGAATATCGACATAAAATAACATTTGTCACTAAATGGGGCTGCTTCCAATACACAGTGATGCCTTTTGGGTTGAAGAATGCACCTACGGTATTCTCCTAATTTGTTGTCATTGCATTCAAATATTTCATTCAGAAGTTCCCACAAGTTTATATGGATGATTGGACAGTGTATGGTCTAATCAAGAATCATTTGGAAAACTTGCAACTGATGCTGGAAAGATGTCTCCAGCATCAGATTGCACTAAACTCCAAGAAGTGTATTTTCTGTGCACCATTTGGGATATTGTTGGGTCACATTATTTGCAAGCAAGGATTATTGGTTGACCCTGTGAATATAGCGCTCATTCTAAGCTTTCCACCACCAACAAATGTGAATATGCTTAGGGAGACACTAGGGCACACTGGGTATTATTGCAAATTCATCAAATGATATGTTGCGATTACCGCCCCCATGGATAAACTATTGAATAAATATGTTGCATTTGTATGTAGTCCAGAATGTCAAGGAAGCTTTGACACCTTGAAGGCTAAGATGGATTCAACACCAATACTTGTGTTCCTAGACTGGAACAAGGAGTTCCATGTTCATGTTGATGCATCATATGTTGCACTAGGGGTAGTGATCGTGCAACCAGGAGAAGGAAATCTTGATCACCCGATCGCTTTCGCTAGTCGAAAGTTGTCATTTGCTGAGAAAAACTATACAACCATAAAGAGAGAAGGTTTGGCGATGGTATATGTGCTGCAAAAATTCAGGCATTAACTTTTAGGCTGTCACTTCAATATGTTTACTGACCATTCTGATTTGAATTACTTGGTCAATAAGCTTGTGTTCGGGGGGATGATATGTCGCTGGCTACTTCTCTTTCAGGAGTTTGATTTTGAAATAATTATGAATCCAGGTCGCTTGAATGTTGTCCCTGATAATTTGTCCATAATTGAGACGGGCGAGGATCCCAGCAATATTGAGGAAGGATTGCCTAATGCGCAATTATTCAGAGTTGACATGGTAGATGACTATTATGCTCAAATAATCCAATTCCTAGAGATGGGAATCACACCAGATGAATTTTCAACAAGTCAAAAGAAGCAGTTGGTGGTTAAAGCTTCAGATTTCCAGTTGATTGTTGGGCACCTATATAAGCTTAGACCAAACGAAATTTTGTGGTGTGTGTCGTGACCACATGAACAAGAGAAGATTCTGGAGGAAGCACATGCAGGAGTTGTTGGGGGACACTACGGCGGATGCTCTATTGCAAGGAAGGTGCTTTACGCAGGGATCTGGTGGCCCACTTTACATAATGATGCGACAGATTATGCATGGAGATGCGATGTTTGTCAACTATTGATGTATTTGTAACTTTGGAATGTATTCACATGTATATCTTATGTATTGTACCCCAATGTTCCTATCGGGAGTATCAGTAATGCAATCAAGTCATGCCAGTCCCCAATGTTACTATCGGGAGAATTAATAATGTAATCAAGTCATGTAAAGTCATAGAGGGTAACCCTTATTATTGTTCAAGGGATAAAGTCCCCGCAGTTTTGGGGCACTAGGGTTATTAGACCTTCCTAGAGAAGTCGGCCCTGGTGAGTTAATGTCAAGTCGAAAACTAGTATAAATAGAAAGTGAGTCTTTCTATTTATCACACAGACACTCACACTCAGTTGTAGCACATAATTGAGAGAGAGAAGAAGCTGGGACAAGAGAGAGAGAGAGAGACAAATGCTGTTAGGAGATCATCTTTGTATCTTTGGGTTTTAATTTTGGTGCTCATTTCTATCTCTGAGGAAGTTGCGGGGTTTTCTTCTTTATGGTTTCCCTGAGAAAAATATTTGTGTTCATTGTCTCTTCTGATTGATTGTTGTACTTGTTATTCTCACAGTTATGATCCTAATATCATATTGTTGAAATAGATAAAAATATAACATGGTATCAGAGCTAACCTGAGAAGAAGACACTGTGCAGCTGCTAAAGCTAGGGATTCCTAATTTTTGGATCTCCCTCCATAGATTATCAGCAAAAGGAGGCTAGGTTGACTCTCCTCTCTAGGGTGCATCTTTCTGTCGAGGCAGAATTTGATTCTGAGCATTTTCAGTTTTTGACCTGACACTGCTGGGGGAAATTAGGGATTTCCACAGAAGTGGAATTTTTGAGGGAGCCCAGGCCAGGATTGATCTCCTCCCCAAAATCAAAGTTTAGAGATCAAAATCAAAGTTTTTGGTTGGACAGAACTCCGGGAAATTCAAACCCTAAATCTGCTCCTGAACCAGAAAACTAGCTCTGCAGAAATTCAGGTCCAGATCCAGTTCGGACATCTTAAACTGGTAAGACATAAATATTTTGTATTTCCATTTGAGGTTATCTGTTAATATGTCTCATCATACCAAGCTTGATGAAAATCTTGAGGGAGCTAACAACTTCCGAGCCTGGAAGTATAAGATCCCCCCGGTCCTAGAAGAAAATGAATTAGACTCCTACATAAGTGGAGAGGTTCTAGTTCCAGAAGGAGATGAGGCTAAGGCCTTACACAAAAGGAAATTGGTCTTGGCTAAGAGGATTATTTCTGATTCAATCAAGGATCACCTCATACCTCAAGTATCCTCCCTAAAGATACCTAAAGAGATGTCTAATGCCCTGACCAAGTTATTTGAAGGGAAGAACATAAACCGAAAGATGACTCTGAGAAATCAATTGAAGAATGTAAAGATCCAGAATGCGGAGACCATATAGTATTACTTTACAAGGGTCTCTCAAATCAAGGAACAACTTGAAGCAGTAGATGAAGAAGTAGAGAATGCAGAAATTGTGATGACCACTTGAATGGTCTCCCTAGGTCTTGGGAATCTTTCATTCAAGGGATTTGTGCCAGAAAGAAGCTAGTCAATTTTAGTAGATTGTGGGAGGAATGCTCACAAGAAGAAGCTCGGATAGTAGCTCGAGAAGAAAAGATGGGAAGTGAATATGAAGCTCTCATAGTACACTCCAAGAAAAGTAGAACAAATTATCACAAAGGTAAGCACTCTCACCAGAAAGATAATCCTAGAAAATCTAACAAATAATTTTCTAAAATCAATTGTTATACATGTGACGAGAAAGGACACTATGCTAGAGAATGTCCTAGAAACAGAAATGGCTCTCACAAGAAGAAAGGAAACAAGAAAAGACCTCATGATCACACTATAGAGGATGATGAACCTCCCAGAAAGAAATCCAGGGAAGAAAGTGATGATTCTTCAAGTGATGAAGAATATGTGTTGATCTCTGCCCTCACAAGAGCTGTCACACATGGAAGCAACGACTCGCTTATAGACAGTGGGGATTCCAAACATATGACGGGATTCAGGGAGTCCTTTGTGAAATTATCCAAACATGAGTCACCTCACAAGGTGAAACTTGGGGATGACTATCAATATCCCATAAAAGGTAGTGGTGAATGCTCCTATAAACTAGACTTTGGAAATTCTATGAAAATGAAGGATGTCTTAATTGTACCAAGACTAAAGAAGAACCTTCTCTCCATGTCGGCATTAGATGCAAAAGGCATGAGAGTTGCATTTATAGATGGCCAAGTCCTCATGTGACCAAAAAGGAAAGACTATTGACGATGCAGTAGTAATTGGAGAGAAAGGGGGAGGACTATACAAATTGAAGGGCCAACCAAAACAAACTTTGGTTCATAACTCAGTAGAACCAAATGAAGTTTGGAATAGAAGGCTTGAACATATGCACTGCAGGGAACTACCACTCGCAAGCAAAGATGTTGAAGGTATTCCAGAAATGCAGGAAAAACATGAAAGTGTATGCAAAGGATGTGCAAAAGGGAAGAACAGAAAGAAGACATTTCCAAGCAGCAAGAGAAAAGCAAAAGAAATCTTGGAAATCATTCACTCCGATGTATGTGGTCCAATGTCATCCAATTCTCTAAGCGGGTATGTATATTATGCTTCTTTCATTGATTATTTTTATAGGATGACATGGATATAATTCATGAAGAACAAGGATGAAGTATTAAGCAAGTTCAAGGAATTCAAATCCTTGATCAAGAACCACACAGAGAAGAAGAACAAGATATTTCGATCAGACAATGGTGGAGAATTCACATCAAATGAATTCAAAGAATTATGCAGAGATTCATGAATTAATAGGGAGTTGACCACTCCATATAATCCACAACAGAATGGAGTTGCGGAAAGAAAGAACAGAACCATCATGGAAGCAGCAAGGGAAATGCTTCATGATCAAGACCTTCCTATGTATATATGGGTAGAAGTTGTCAGAACATCTGTGTATGTACAGAACCGTACTCCGCATAGAGTACTCGAGAACAAGACACCTGAAGAAGTATTTTTCAGAAAGAAAATAGAATTCAGTCATCTCAGAATATTTGGTTGTCCAGTGTACATACACATTCCAAAAGAAAAGAGGACAAAGTTATATCCTTCAAGATAGAAGGGTATATTTGTGGGATACTCTGAAAGCTCTAAGGATTACATAATATACTTCCCAAGGTTCAAGAAGATCGAAATCAGCAGAGATGTAACATTTGATGAAGACATAGCTTACAACAAATCCAGAAAGAGACCTGCTGAAGACCCTAAAGAAACAGAAGTACCCAGAATCCCTAATACAACAATAAACAAAGCAAATCTAGAAGAGGATTGAGAAATGGAAGTACCTCAGGAACCTGTAGATCCACCCTAGGAGAAGAATCCTCACAAGAGGAAACCTGCATGGGTATGAGAGGCTATCCAAGGTGCATAAAGATATGGGGATCTAGAAGAAATACACAGAGAAAGGAAGAGAACTAGGTCCTACTCTAGATATGTAGCCCTATTACGTGACATCATTGATAAAGAACCTTCCAACTATGAAGAAGCGGCAGAGAAGAAATAATGGAAGGATGCTATGATCAAGGAGTATGAGTCGATCATGAAGAATGATGTTTGGGATGTTGTCCCAAGACCAAAAGGGAAGTCTGTTGTGACTTCCAAATGGATCTACAAGATCAAGCATGCTGTAGATGGTAGCATAGAGAAATATAAAGCAATATTTGTGGCTCATGGCTTCTCCGAGAAAGAAGGAATAGATTATGAAGATACTTTTGCACCTGTAGCCAGATACACCTCCATCAGATCAGTACTAGCTCTCGCTGCAGTCATGAAATGGAAGGTACACCAGATGGATGTCAAGACTACTTTCTTGAATGGTGTAGTAGAAGAGGAAGTGTATGTGGAACAACCACTTGGTTTTGAGACGCACAACAGGGAAACTCATGTGTGCAAATTGAAGAAAGCCATGTATGGTTTGAAATAGGAACCCAGGACATGGTACAACAGAATTGATAGCTTCCTAACTAGCTTGGGATTTACCAAGAGTAAAGCAGATTCCAACCTTTACTGCAAGGTTGAAGAAGGGAACCTAGTGATGCTCCTACTGTATGTAGATGACATGTTTTAACAGGTGCAGATGGGTTGATTGCAGACACAAAGAGGAAGCTAGTCGTTGAGTTCGAGATGAAGGACTTGGGTATGATGCATTACTTTCTAGGCATGGAGGTGTGGCAGAATGCGGATGGAATCTCCCCGGGACAAGGGAAGTATGCGGTAGAGATCCTGAAGAGGTTTGGGATGATGGAATGCAAGGCCATGACCACACCTATGGAATCAAACCTGAAGCTATTGAGTGATGCTTCATCCGAGTTAGTTGATGCTACGATGTATCGTTAGATGATTGGGTCCTTCATGTACCTAACGAACACGAGAGTAGATATTTTATTTGTTGTGAACACATCCAGCTAGTTCCTGACAAATATGAGACATGTTCACTTGATTGCTGCAAAGCATATTCTGAGGTACCTGAAGGGTATACTTGATTATGGGCTCAAGTATGAGGCAAATCAGAAGATTAACCTGGAAGGTTATGTGGATTCAGATTGGGCAGGCAGTGCCATTGATAGGAAGAGCACTTCAAGGTGTTGTTTTATTATGGGATCAGGTGTGATCTCTTGGTTTAGTAGGAAGCAATCCTGTGTGGCACTGCGTACAACCGAAGTAGAGTCTGTTGCAGCTTTTTCGGATAGTTGTGAGGCAGTGTGGATGAGGAAGCTACTATGTGACCTGTTTGATCTCTAGTTGGATGCTACTTGTATAAAGTGTGACAATCAGAGTTGTGTGAAGTTTTTAGAGAACCCGGTGTTCCATGACAAGTCGAAGCATATCAAGATCAAATATCACTATATCAGGGATATGGTGCAGAGAGGAGCAGTAAAACTCCAATATGTTGCAATGGATGAACATATAGCTGCTGTGTTGACCAAGCCATTAGCTAGAGTGAAGTTTGAGTACTTCAGGGAGAAGCTTGGTGTTCTCCAAATCAAGGTTCCTTCCAAGGGGAAGTGATGAGTCTGAGAGGCTTTCTGACATGGTAGGATTGGTTCCTTCCATGGCCATATGTAAGTGCAGAGCCATTCTGATATGACTGTGGGATTGGCTCCCGCATGATCAGATTTAAGTACAGAGCCATTCTGATATGACTATGGGATTGGCTCCCACATGATCAGATGTAAGTGCAGATCCATTCTGATATGACTATGGGATTGGCTCCCACATGATCAGATGTAAGTGTAGGGCCTTTCCATAGATGATAGTAGGTGTGTCCTATTATGCTGATGGTTGTAAGAGCTGGGCCTTTCCATGGATGATCTGGCTCCAACTGTGGGACGTGTGCTCTATTCGGTATTTAAGGCAAGGAGAGGATACGAGAACACCAGAATCTCTGGTTTATATACCTTGCAAAAACATCTCAACTTGACAAGAAAAACCTCAGTAGCACAAGTTTTATGAAAAACCAAATGAACCATTAAGCTGATTTATTTAAACAAAATAGATGTAACTAACTAAAAGAAGCAAAGTTTTATTATAGCTAAAAATAGAAATGCAGAAAGTAAATGCTCTCTTTCAAAGAGATTATTTTCCTACTCTAAGCATTATATAAAAAGGGTTAAGTGTAGTCAGAAATCCAATGTAACCACCTAAGCATTTTATTGACATAAAAAATAAATTTCCTTGTCTTTGGTTACCAGCCAAAGTAAGGATACTTTATTCAGAAAATGAAAACTTGCGTGATGATCCAGAAGGGGCGGGATGGATGGGAAATCATAGGCATGAATAATGTAGTCAAACTTCCTCCCAAACTGGTAAGTGCTTGCACAGGCTGGTTCTATCCAAGACTGGATAGGGTTGATGTACAAATTGGAATGATGAGGCAGGTTGACTACACCATCATACTGATCATGAAGGCTTATCGGATGATAATTCACTGTATAAGCCCCAAGCAGCTCTAAGTCATGAGAAAACTCTATATGTGAAGATGATAGTTGAGATTGATATTCTAATAACTGCATGACATCCATCTTTTCACAAAACTGCTTCTCCATATCTTCATTAT
>LPNX011047458.1:254801-341489 GCA_001517045.1 Pseudotsuga menziesii | reverse complement strand
AAGTACTTCCAAAGGTCTTTTTGAAGTCCGAACAAGTTAGCCCTGTCCGGTTCACCGGGCTCACTTGATAAAAACCACTAAGTACAACTTAGGTGGTAATAGCTCCCACATGATCAGATGTAAGTGCAGATCCATTCTGATATGACTGTGGGATTGGTTCCCACATGATCAGATGTAAGTGTAGGGCCTTTCCACAGATGATAGTAGGTGTGTCCTATTATGCTGATGGTTGTAAGAGCTGGGCCTTTCCACGGATGATAGTAGGTGTGTCCTATCATGCTGATGGTTGTAAGAGCTAGGCCTTTTCATAGATTGTAGTAGGTGTGTCCTACCATGCTGGTGATTGTAAGTGCTAGGCCTTTTCATAGATGGTAGTAGGTGTGTCCTACCATGCTGGTGATTGTAAGTGCTGGGCATTTTCACATATGATAGTAGGTGTGTACTATCATGTTGGTGAATATAATTGTTGGGCCTTTCTGACATGGTTCTTGGATGTGTTCCTCCCATGTTCAGATGTGAGTGTTGGGTGGTCCTTTCTGATATGGTTCTTGGATGTGTTCCTCCAATGGTCAGATGTGAGTGCTGGGATTTTCTGACATGGTTCTTGGATGTGTTCCTCACATGGTCAGATATAAGTGATTAAGAAGATGAATACCTACATGGAGGCTAGGCCTACAACCAACATGAAAAATGGTTGGCTCTGTAGAACTTCCTGTGACAAGTAGAATTGAGAGATAGCACCATTTGTTCGAGATAGTGGAAGACTTGATGATGATCCAGACTTGAAGAAGATATAGTGATGATCCAGAGTTGATCCAGTGATGAACACTTATGCTGATAAGTGTGTCGAAAGAATACCTTCCTAGTTAAGAGGGAGCGTTGATGTATTTGTAACTTTAGAATGTATTCACATGTATATCTTATGTACTATACCCCGATGTTCCTATCCAGAGTATCAGTAATGTAATCAAGTCATGTTAGTCCCCGATGTTCCTATCGGGAGAATCAATAATGTAATCAAGTCATGTAAAGTCATAGAGGGTAACCCTACTTATTGTTCAAGGGTTAAAGTCCTCGCAGTTGTGGGGCACTAGGGTTATTAGGCTCTCCTAGAGAACTTGGCCCTGGTGAGCTAATGTCAAGTCAGAAACTAGTATAAATAGAAAGTGATTCTTTCTATTTATCACACAGAAACTCACACTCAATTGTAGCACATAACTAAGAGAGATAAGAAGCTAGGACAAGAGAGAGAGAGACAACTGTTGTCAGTATATCATCTTTGTATCTTTGGGTTTTTCTTTTGGTGCTCATTCTATCTCTGAGGAAGTTGCGGGGTTTTCTCCTTTATGGCTTCCCTGAGGAAAATATTTGTGTTCATTGTCTCTTATGATTGATTGTTTTACTTGTTATTCTCTTAGTTAGGATCCTAAGATCATATTGTTGAAATATATAAAAATCTAACACCAACGCACTAGAAAACCATCGCGGCGGGATGATATGCTGCTAGTACCCCAAGTAACCTTACAACCTTTTGATAAATGGGTTGTGGATTTTTTTGGACCAATCAACCGACCAGGGAAGTGAACTAGTGTGTGGTACATAATCATAGCAACAGACTACTTGACGCAATGGGTGGAGGATGCCCCAGTCGTCGATTGCACCGCTACGACAACAAGAAGATTTATATTTGACAACATTGTGACACGGTTTGGATCCCCAAGGATATTGATGAGCGACCAGGGTATCCATTTTATCAACCGCATAGTAAGAGAGTTGATGAGGAGTTGCATATACAACATAAGAAAAGTACACCATATCATCCACAGGAGAATGGGACTATAGACGCATTCAACAAGATATTGGAGCATGCACTTACAAAGGTATGTAATGATAACCAAGATGACTAGGATTTGAATATTCCAGCAATATTGTGGGCATATCACACCATTTGTAAGAGATTGACAGGGCAAACACCATTCAAATTGGTATATGGGTAAGAGGCAGTCATGCCTATGGAATAAATTGTTCCCAGTCTGCGCATTGCAGCTGCAATGGGAATGAATGATGAAGCAATGCTAGGGCGTAGTTGATACATCTTGCATAGGACCACTTTATCGCATGGTTCCATCACCGCGTCGAGAAGGATTGACAGAAGGCTTGGCATGATTGCCACATAAATAAAACATAGTTTTAGCAAGGAGATGGGTGTTGCTTCAATGCTTGCTTCAATTGAACTAAATCCATTGGTACTTTAACGGGTGCCCAACCGAATAAACCTTTTCCTCTATGGCGGGTCGTGATCTCGATCAATTAGATCTAGGGCTAAGGGATATTTAATGGATGCTTCAACAGGGTAAACTGATGGTGTATAAACTTGACCTAGTGTTGCTCTATGACAACAAGTTCTTGAAGCATCCAAGTAAGTTACAGACTCCATTGGTTAGGTACATATCTCATTAATTCCATTACTTCTGGGGGAGCACTTCAATTACAACAATTATATGGAGCAGTGCTGCCAAAACTGGTGAATGGTAGTTGACTGAAGCCCTATAGGACAGGGTTGGAGTCGCATAGTGCTTGAGGCATTACGCAATGGAAAAAAAGAGAGGAATATATATCCAGAGGAAGGGCACACCAGGAGGAAGCGGATGCACAAGTAGTGGAGTCAGTAGAGAAATTAGGAAGATCTCTCGCAACAACTCTAGGGTCACGACGGGATCAAATCAGCAATAAATGTAGAATAGTTAAGACAGTTAATCGACGACAGTTGTTGAAGTGATGCGTATTAATGGTGGATCTGACTATTGGGTTGACAGAATCGACGGTGGATTCGGGTTGTTAATGCATGATTTGGTAATGATGGTCATTGTTATTTCGGTCCTGATTAAGAATGGATCGACTGGATGCGATAAGAAGGTGCTCGACATGGGCTAAAAGAACCAAAGTGACAAGTTGAGTTGAAAAGAGTGTTGAAGTAGAATTGAGTTCCAGCGCTGTTGAGTGAATTATGAGAGCTATAGAGTGAAGAAGAGAGTGCGTCACGACTATGGGGAATTGTTACGGGATGTAGAGTAACCTCGACACGGTAGAGATTTCTAGTGAGAGGGACTCACTAATCAAACTAGTTATGATCATTGAAGAAGTTTCCAGCATGCAGGTTGGATCATCATCTATCCCGATGAAGAAGTGGTGGGGGTAGAAGCCCAGCTCCCCAACGCTGACGAAGAGGCAGACACAAACATCCATAAGAGCGCAGGAAGATGTAGCCACCCAGATGTGACCATCTAGATCTGGTGTGGTAGAATCAACAGTTCACATCGGGGTCTCTATTAAAGACATCCTAGGATACATTGCTCCAACCCGACCTGGTACGAGGCCCTGACGGCTAACCAAGAACCAAAAGAATCATCTGAAGATGCCACCGCTACCAAAAGGGATGGTGTGCAACATTGATATTATCCTAGCACTCATGAAGATGAAGTATGAGGACCACGACCTGTTGGCATTATAAGACATAGAAAACGAGCCCTATGAGTCATTATCTTCAGTCGCAAGAGGGCCCATAGTGCGTATCCTGCAGCCATGGTCGCAGGGGTTGGATAAAGCTGGGTTGCTAGGGATCATCAACATGCTGCATTTCAGGTGGGTGAATAAAGAAAATTCATGTGTCAAGCAACTCTTGGATTTCTTTCATGGAGGGACATTGTGGTTGGACACACCAATATTGAATCATGGTAGACTTGATTTCAGAGATCACGGGGTTTCCAAAGGATGGGCTAGACCCATCGCAATACTTCAAAGGCAGGGATAATGAAAAGTGGATTGCTACACGGTTGAAGCTGAAGTATGAATTGAAACACGACGACAGAGCGTATCACATTGATAGCATCAATGACCACATGGTATGTATCGATGCTAGGATATTAGCAAGAAATATTGTCTGTAAGAACTGCCCCATCTAGTGCACTTCGGGGGTGGTTGTGTGTGCATAACAGTGCATGAAAGGAGTACAAATGAATTGGTCCCTCTTTCTACTGAACCAATTGACAGAGGACGTGGTAATAGTTCAAGCCAGAGAGCAGCCTTTAACATATAGATGGCTATTGATACTCATTGCATTAGTGGCTTGGATGGAGCTAGAGGACTACCAAAGTATGGATGTTGAAGTTGTTAAGGTGTGGAAAGGCGCACGGTATCAAAACTTGTGGTGGGTAGAGGAGCCTAGTATGAAAGAGGATTGCACCATCCACTTTTGGGTATACTGGGAAGCGCTACAGATGGCATACGTAAAATTTCCCCCACTGTCCAATGAGGTCACAACCAAATATTGGAGGATCACTCAGTTTGCCATAGGATCGCACACCATTCATGTGCAAGCTCACCGCGACCCAGATAAATAATGGTTACCCATGTCTTATAAGGTGACAAATGAGGAATTGGAAGCGGCGATTGATGACTGGCCTGCAACATGGAGGGAGCCACTTAGCACCAGTGAAGTATCAGCAGGCCCACCAGCAGATGCACTGGATGACCTAGTACAACAAGCTAACCAGTAGAGTCACCACGAGTCCGATGGCGAGTCGTCGACAGAGACTCCCACTGACCCACAGGCACAACGCATTCTTAAGGCAATAAGGAGTAAGAGGTGAATGGAAAGATACAAGCAACAACACAATTTCAGCAATGGAGGCACAACTACAATAGCTGGTTAAAGCTGTTAATGATGCAACCAATGCAGTCACCAAGGAAATGAAGAATTCTGCATGGGAAGGATTAACTGAGGTAAGCACCAAGTTGGATTCTGTACATAATGCTATTTTACAAAGAGAATCAAAATGTGCAGCTGTGCAGGACTATGTGTCGATTAGCACTGATCCGTGGGAAAAGAATGTTCAGGTTCCCTCGACTGCAATTGATGCTGGACAAGAAGATGTGAACTCCTCACTATAGCAGCTGTAGAGAATCGCGGTGGATATCAATAATCTATCCACCCATACCTTAGTACACATACAATGGGTCGCCAACCAAGAGTTGGTCGATCGATAGAAGGAGATTAGTGACCGGTACCTGTGGTCACAGGAAGAAGAGGAGACACTGCGGAAAGAAGTAGAGGACTTGCACCGGGAAAAGGAAACATTGACGATAGATAAAGCTTGGGAAATCAAGGCACCGAAGAAGGAACAAGAGGAACTTAAGATGAATACTATGGAAGAAATCACAGAACTAAAGAAAGAAATCGACCGCCTTATTGTTGAGAAGGAGCAAATTTTTACTAGTCAGGGACAAGTGGAGGAAGCCGTTGTAGATGCTTGTCAGTACATTCGTGAAAGCACTGCAGAGTTGGATGCAATTGCAAAGGAAAATAGACTTGGAGAAGTTATCGTGCAGCTCCAACTGGACAACAACATTTTGAACTCTCTGATATACCCAGACACACCACCAGAGCAAATTGCAGAACACAAGAGTGCCATTGAGGAGATAGCGGCACTATTTGAAGAAATGGAGTAGGAGGCTAAAAATATTACTGAAGTGATGACACAATTTTGGGGAAGTGTCATTCAATATGAACAGTTAGAGAAACTGAAAAAGCAGTTGCAAGAAGCTGAGAACCAGTTGGCAACGTTGAAGATGACATTGAGGACAATTCCACCACTTGTTTCAATTATGTGGTCCACATATTTAGAGGAGCTACAATAGTGAGTTGGAAAATCATAGGAGTGATGGTGGAAGCACAGTGACCAGCTCGACGAGTTCCAAGAAATTGGAGCCCAACTATCTGTAAAAGCAGTCGCTGTGCTGCAGGATGTGCAGGACGGTAAGAAGGGAGTAAATGAAAAGATGTTGGAGAACCCATTAAACTAGGATTTTCTTGAATGTCATAACCTTGTTGAGAAAATCAAAATGAGGTAATCGAAATTTCTCAGCAATACGAAGAATTCAAGATAAAAATCAATGAGTACACCGTGTCCAACTAACGTGGCTCGAGGACGAGTCACTAGATTGTGTTGGGGGCCTGTTGGCAAGGGGTTGAGGATCATTTAGTTGCGTAGCATCGCGTATGCTGTGTAAACTCACAAGACACCATGCAAGATGAAGATAGCACACAAGGTAGAAGATGGACTATGTTTGAAGATTTTGTGTTAGTTTTTGTACTTTTTGACCATATTTTGCGGACATTGGTCATTAGTTGGTAGAATCAGTTAGAATTTAGTTAGAAGTGGACCATGAGTGTAAGGGTGCATCATTGAGAAGTTAAGATATCAGTACCTGTTTCACAATGAATAGGGAGCTGAAAGTGTGTAACAAACATGGTTGCCAACGAGCCAAAATCCACAAACAAATGTTGTGGGAGTTCAATGTAGCCTCCCTTGGTCCAACAGCCTACTCGGGGAAATTCCTCATTCCATTCTCTCACAGAAGGTCATGTTGATGATACTACCCATCCGGATTATGGTCCCAATGCTCCATTTTGGGATACCTCAATAGGACAGGCCATTGCCTCATTTGGCACTCGTTTAAACTCTTTTGAAGATGAAGAATAACGTAGGCAATACCGCACTGCCATTCTCTGTGCATGGGAGATTGACAAGCAGATAGATGAACTATTAGGCCCGACACCATCATGTTCCACATCTGTTCCCATGGGATATCATTCACTTCCCGATTCTATGAGACCCATTGAATTGATTATAGATTGTGCAGTAACACCACACAACCCAGGTCAAAATGCCACCCCCACTACCTCTCATGTTATGTCTATTCCAAATCCTTCCAGGTCTTCTGCACTTGGGGCCCAACCTTCAATTCCCGTTTCGTCAGTACCTTCTGTTCTGGGGAGAAACCCCCGACACAACCTACGTTATCTGGCACCAGAATTGTACCTAGTCAAGGGAATACCTCTAATATAGAACCATCTATAGTTTATGTCCCTCCCACCCATACTAATGTGGTTAATCCCCCATCCAGTTCAGGTCATCCCTTGGGGGCACAACCTGTAACCATACAATCTTCTGGAGGTTATGGTTATCAAATACCTGTAGGTAACATTAATCATCCACCTAATCCTACAGGAATGCCTTATGTTGGAATTCCATACCCTAGTAATACTTTTACACCATGGGGGAAACCCAACTCGTCTTACATGCCAGCTATGGGGGGGATACCTATACATACTGCGGGAGGTGCCGAAGGATTTCCTTATGGAAGTCCTCCCCTTGGGGGGCCTAATGGTCCTGGACGATATAGAAACTTTCCTCCTTATGGTCCTAATGTTCCTAGTGGTCCTGGGGGGCCTGGTGGATTTCCTCCTAACGGCCCTAGAGGGTCTAGTGGCCCTCCTCCTAGTGGTTCCAGAATCTCTAGAGGTTTACCTCCTGGTGGCCCTGAAGGGTCTGGTGGTCTGCCTCCTATTGGTCCTGGTGGTCCTGGTGGTCCCGGAGGCCCTGGCAGTCCTCCTCCTGGAGGCCCTAACGGTCCTAGTGGTCCTGATCCTGAAAATCAACCCCCTGCAGGAAGATTTTCTATTAGTTCTTCTTTACAGCAACCTATCTTTCAGTCCACTTATGGTCCTACTGGTAATTATATTCCATATCAATATTACCAGTATGTACAACCCAACCGTCAGTTACATTTCCTAGCAACTTTGGACTTACCAGATTTGTCCAAGTTGATTAATGACCCCATTCGACACAATCCCTCGTGGCCTCCTATTCCAGTAAAGTTACCATTGAACATCCCCAAATTCAATGGGAAGCAGGGAGACGATCTGAAAAACCATGTTATGACATTCCATTTGTGGTGTTCTTCAAACTCCCTCATGGATGATTCAGTTCGGTTACAATTTTTTCAGCGAACTTTGACTAGTATAGCCGCGAAGTGGTACATTGAAATCCCACAACATTCGTTTGTGGATTTTGGCTCGTTGGCAACCGTGTTTCTTACACACTTTCAGCTCCCTATTCGTTATGAAACGGGTACTGATCTCTTAACGCTTAATGATGATAACCTAATCTTAGTAAAAAAAAATCTTTTTTAAAGGAAGAAAAATAAGTTTTCTATGCAAACAAGAAATGAAACTAAGACACCAATCAAGTGTTCTTCTTTTAGTCTATATAACAAAAATGAAAAGAGATCTTACTAACACACTAATATTTTCAAAAAACAAGAAATACTTTTGCAATTACAACCAACAAGAACCAAAGTGAATGAACAATCAAAAGTCTAACCTAGCTTTTGAATTTTCCAATTCAACCAATCTTTAACCATAAAATTCTAAACCACAAGCATCAGATTCTGACACACAAGTCTGATAGTACAGGGATGAAAGCAAATCAACTCAATTTTTTGACAAAAAATGAGAAAAAGGAGGTCTTGGAATGAAGCCTACCTGGCACCACGTTTCTCAGGTATTGATAATGCAGTTCTATCCCAGCACCGCTCCTCACCAACAAAACTCAGGCGGTGGCACCGCGGGCTGCTCACTAGGTCCAGGCGGTGGCACCGCTTCTTGCCCACTGCAGAAACACCGCTTCCCTGTAAAATTGCAAAACACATAGAGAATGATAGATCAAGTCAGAAAAAGACTAGATCAAGGTAAAAACTGATAGATTGAGAGTGAGAAAGAGCATAAAAGGTCGAAAATAATTTAGATCTAGACATATATGGAAGTTTCAAACCAAAATCCACTGAGTCAGATAGTAGATCTGACTAAAGAGAGTTGGAGAAGGAGCCTGGATTCGGACAAGAGTTGAAAAACTGAGGAAGATCAGATCGACTGATACATACATTCATTCCCCAGCAGAGTCGCCAGATTTGTTAGCAGGAATATTTCACCTTCTGCAGACAGAATCTGTTCCTCTGGTCTGAATGGTTCAGATCCAGAACAAATGAACGACAAAGGATGAAGACCCTCCCTGGATATCGTAGACACCTGGAATGCCTACTTCGATAGTAAACCTGTGTACCTACCATTAGATTAAACACACAAACACATCAAAGCTACCAGAACATACTCTATTAATCCATGTCAGTGACTAAGGAATCCAACAACATTTACATGTGAAATCAAACAACAACAGTAAAGTGGGACGAAAATTAGCTTTGCATTAATATTAAAATGGAGAAGTTTACAACCAATTAGGCCTTAGTGTTGACATGCATCTCCATGAAACCAAACACTTTCATCCCCATAAGCTCGAACTTTGCTCTCTATGCTCTCCAATGGCTTGGGCCAAGTGGTCAATCCAATAGCATAACAATACTCCAATGGTTCTCCCCCTCAACCATGGAGATGAGCTTGTATTTATAAGGCTCAATGAATAGGGATGGTTGAGAGATTTGTGGATGAGGTGGCCTCTAAGATCCTAGGATGAGGTATATTGAGCTCAATTGACCCACAATAATAGGGATAAGCGAGGACACGAGGCTCATGATCTAGAAGCCTCGAGAATCTTCTCTTTTTCCCATTTTACCCAGGGTACCGCTTTTCTCCTTCTATGACAGAGCGGTTCAGGTAAGAAAATCTTATGGACCAAGGGCTATAAGTGGTGGCACCACTTATGGATAACAAGGCACCAGTGGTGCAAGCAAGTTACCACTCATGGATAAAGGGGAAAGCGCGGTGCTGAGTATTTTCATGAAAGACTGAAAAACAACATGGATTTCCACTCCAAGTGCTGGGATTAAGGGCAAATAGGTATGTCAAAGGTCTTATCACATGATGATAATAGGATTTTGGTATAACATTGAGGATCAGTTATTTGCGTAGCATCGTGTATGCTGCGTAAACTCGAAGACATCGTGCAAGACGAAGATAGCACACAAGGCAGAAGATGGACTACTTTTGAATATTTTGTGTCAGTTTTTGTACTTTTTGACCATATTTTGCTGACATTGGTCATTAGTTGGTAGAATCAGTTAGAATTTAGTTAGAAGTGGACCATGAATGTAAGGGCGCAAGCCTATAAATAGAAGAATAATTGTAAATGTAATTGTCAAGTGATAAGTGAGACAATCAGGATCATATTGTGGAATGAGAATTGAGAGTTCAAGGATCAATTGAATTATTTTATGTTTTGAATATGTGGTTGATTGAATAGAAGCTAATAGGATGTGAGAGATGTTGATCTCAACTACTGTACTCTTATATTTTTGTCTCTTTCTATCTTTTCTGTTTTTGCAATCCAATCGTGAATATGCGTGACATGGATATATGATGCGATGTTTACTGTTTATGAATGATGTTATCTATCTAGATCTTTTTACGCAACAGCATGGTTATTTTTTTGATGAATGAATAAAGCGATTTGAGAAAAGCAATGATGAATGGTTCTATATTTGAGTAAGTGATTGGTTGAGTATGATAAGTTGATGAATTGTCAATGCCCATATTCCTCTTCCATTCTGGGGAAACTTGGTTCTGTCAACCCTCCCTTGAACATCTTGAGTGATACTTCATCGGCTTCGTGAGTGTTTTCGGACAGGGTAAAACCTGTCTGGACCGGTGCTTAGGGAGATCGTGGCAAGTCGAGTGTTGATAGAGTGGGAACCCCTATCAACTGGATTTTTTTAGTTGGGTTTGCACCAACAGTTCGTAGTGTGCATTGGGGTGCAAAACTCCTAAGGATATGTTCATCGGGAAGATGCCTAAGATAGGCCACATCCACATCTTTGGTTTCCTTACATACTCACATGTCCCTTCTAAGAAGAGGACAAATTTGGAGGCTACTAGAGAGGGGTATTTTCGTTGGATATGATGAGACTTTGAAGGCTTTCCACATTTACCTTCCTACAAAAAGGAAATTTGTGGTGAGAAGGGAGGTCTTATTTGAGGAGGAGCAAGGTTTTTGGAGAACTCGGTATTCTAAGATAGAGGAGCAACATAGTACTCCACAAGTGATAGCATCACATTTCAATTTTTTCAGGGTTCAAGGTCACAGGTTTCAGGAGTGACTGGGCCATAGGTTATAGGCCCTTCAGTTTTAGGGACTCATTCTATAGGGACAGGTTCATGGATCACAGGTTCACAGGTTACACCTTCAAGTGATTCAGATACACATGGTACAGGTTCAGGTTTAGTAGGGACATGATCTCAGACCATTGGTACTTATTTAGGGAGACATTTGTCTGATGAGGATGTCGAGGAGGGTCTACGACAAGATGCTTCTTCCAAGAAGAGAAATCCAAGTTGGATTAGGGAGCTTGTGAAGGAAGCAGAGGAATCTATCAGGCCACCCAAGAGGGAGGTCAGAGAGAGTAAGGCACCTGAGAGATTTTCCAGCTATATGGGACATGTGACTAGCTTGCGTGAGTTCGAGCCTACTACTTATGAGGAGGCTTCCGTACACTAGGTTTGGAGAGATTCCATGATGGAATAATACAATTCCATCATGAAGAATGGGGTGTGGGAAGTGGTTCCAAGACCAGAGGGGATGTCAGTTGTGACCTCCAAGTGGCTCTACAAAATTAAGCATGATGCAAATGGAAGAATTGTGAAGTACAAAGCTCAATTTTTAGTGCGTGGGTTCTCACATATAGAGGGAATTGATTATGATGAGAACTTTGCACTTGTTTCCAGATTTTCTTTGATTAGAGCAATGATATCCTTCGTGGTAGAGATGGGTTGGAGGATCTATCAGATGGATGTGAATGCCACTTTTCTCAACGGTCTTCTACATGAGGAGGTATATTTGGAGCAGCCATAGGGATTTGATATTTATGAGAGATATTATCATGTATGTAGGCTGAAAAATGCCTTGGATGGTCTGAAGCAAGTCCCTCAGGCTTGGTATTTGAGGATTGATTCCTATTTTATTTTGATTGGGTTTCAGAAGAGTGAGGAAGATCACAACCTTTACTACATTATGGTTGGTGGTGTTCCGCTCATTCTTCTACTATATGTTGATGATTTGTTCATTACTGGAGGAGAGCACCTGATTGAAGCATGTAAGAAAGATCTTGCTTCATAGTTTGAGGTGACTGACCTTGGGTTGATGCATTGTTATTTGGGGATGTATATTTGGCAAGAGGATGGACATGTTTTCCCAAGGCAAGTAAAATATGTTGCAGATGTTCTGAATAGATTTCAGATGAATGATTGCAAACTAATTTCTACACCCATTATCACCAAATAGAGGAAGCTTCATGCTTATGAGGGAGATTTGGTGGATCCTACACTATATTGTCAGCTTATTGGTTCATTGATCAATCTGTTTAATACTAGATCATATTTGAGTTTTGCGGTAAACACTCTCAGTCAGTTTATGGTGGAGCCCAAGAGAGTGCATTGGATTAATTGAAAACACATCTTGAGATATCTTACAGGTATAGGTGATTATGGTTTGGAATATAGGAGGTCTAATGGAGTGGGATTGGTTGGCTTCATGGATTCAGATTGGGCAGGTAGTGTTTCAAAATGGAAGATCACTTTCGGTTGTTTCTTCATCTTGGTCTCGATAGTTGTGTCGTGGTTTAGTGGGAAGAGAAATTACATAACATTGATTTCTGTAGAGGTTGATTACATGGAAGCCAGTCACTCTAGTTGTGAGGCATCGTGGCTTAGAAAGATGATGGTAGACTTGTTTGGTCATGAGCTGACACCTACTGTTATACATTGTGATAATCAGAGTTGCATCAAGCTCTCTTAGAATCTAGTATTTCATGACAGGTCAAAGCATATAGAGATGAAATATCACTTTATCATAGATTATGTTTAGAGAGGAGCTGTACAATTGCAGTATGATTCTATAGATGAGCAGGTAGCTGACATTCTCGTGAAGTCTTTGGGTAGAGGGAAGCATGTCTATTTCAGAGACAGTTGGGAGTGGTGAAAAACACCTTCCTCTGTAAGAGGGAGTGTTGAAAAGTTACCTAGGAAGTGTTTGTTCACCTAGTATTGCCTTGGGGTGGACAAGGACACTTTAATTGGTGACCCCTAGACATATTTAATTAATGAAGTGAGATGCACTTTATAATTTTAAAGTGACTTCATTAAAAAGATAAAAGTCATGGTTTATCCTAAGTTCACATTTAATAATGAGTGATTAATTAAAAGGGGGGTGCTCATACTTTATTAAATGACATGACGTGCACTAAATGCCATTTATTAATTATTTAATTGAGCACTTAATGAGAAATCCTCATCTAATCTAATATTTACCATTAGATTGAAAGAGGAAGTTGCCATGAACAAAAAGGGACTAGGGCAAGGCAAACTCAATTATTATTCACTTTTCAGAGAGAAGATTTAGAGAGGAGGAGAATAGAAAATATGAGGGTTTGAAGAGAATTTTGAACCAGCAGGAGAAAGAAGACAAAACTAACATAGATTTTGAGGAGGACATGATGAGCATGTTTCCCAAGTAGTGAATGCGTACAGTTAGTATGGGCACGTTTCCCAAGGAGTGAATCCATACAACAAGGTGCAACCATTAATTTGGCACATATTTTGAGGATGAAATTCGTACATAAATTCATATAGGAATCCGTACAACAATCAGGCACATATTTTGAGAAGGTTGTAAAACAATACAGATTTGGCACAGTTTTCAAGGAAAAACACATAAATTAATTTCTGTCAGTACAATGACAGTACATCAAAAATTGGCATAGTTTTGAGGGAGCAGATTGCACATAAATCGAGGAAGTTCACCCCATGCGTGTGAGTCGTACAACACAATTTTTAAGGTTTTCGTACAACTATTGATTGGCTCAGTTTTCAAGATGGAAAATTGATAAGTACTGTTGATTTTATTTCTGTATTTTATTCTGTGAATAAATAAAAATTCCTTCTCTCAGAAATAGGTTTTCCCTTCGGGGTTTTATCCTGGACCATTGGTAAAAAATCTCTGTGTTATTTTTAGGTGTGAATGGCTGTCATAAATTTTTGAGTTTGAAATTATTGGTTGAAAGTAAAAATTTCTTAGTTTTGTAAATTTAAGAAAAGAATTCCACATGTTTCAGTTTAGTCATTTTTTATGAAAAAATGTGCAAACAAGGGTTTGGGCATTAAACCATGCAGAGAAGCTATCAAGCTTGAAATCAGGTTGAGGTTCTCAAAAAATTTTAGGAAGGAAATGAGTCCTTCAGCAGGTCACATGAGTAACTGGTAGATTGGATAATGGAAGGTGTATGTAGGATTTTCTCAAATATGAAAATTATAGGGATCATGATGAATAGACAGGGGTTAAAGATCCTTGAACAATAAGCACGACACATACATGGCCCAAGGAAGCTTTAAACTTTCAATAGAATAACTAGACCTATCTACCATGTAGGAGACATTGACAGATTCTCCATGTATTTAGGACAAGTGGAGGAGTAGTGAATCAAAGTGTCAGTTGAACTTGGAAGTGAAAAATTGAAACATGAGTAGTGAGAGACTCAAACAAGTGCTTTGTTCAAGGATGAATTGTTTCCAACAAAATTATAATCAAAGAGAGCATTGTCTTCCCTCCTTTCTTATTAAATCTTAACGAGTCCAAGAAAGTAAACTCATGTCTTTCTTCATTTTTGAGCAAGCTTGAAGAAAAGAGAGAATAGTGGTTGATATGACACTGATTCGTAGATTTTACGAGCCCAAATTAGTATATTCTCGTCAATTTTTTCACAGTTTTGAGAGTCTTAAAACTACAAAGAAGACTCTAGGGGGTGCATTTTCATAAAATTAGTCTTTCGTGTCCGAAAAGGTATAAAAAAATCCAAAGGAGAACTCTCTTAGCTTCCAAAGAACTAAGGTATACATTTTTCATACTTCGTAGGCAAGGTCCAAAAAGGGGTAAACTATCACCAAACCGATGCTACTTCAAAATCAAGCATACAGCCTTAGTTTAATGAGTGTGAAGGGAGGAAAAATCACTTGGAATGTTTTACGAGAATGGGGAAAACAACAATAAACTCAATGCTTTTTACTGAAGTTTAACGAGCATGAAATTGACATAAACAACGCTCATAATATTTTTCATGGTTTGATCCAGAGCACGAAAAAGAAAAAGTAAGCTCGAACAGGTTCCTTTTTTGTAATTTTAGTCCTCCAAGCCTGAAAAAGAGATAAACTTATACCTGAAGATACTCTTCTAGTTTCCGAAGAAATAGAGTATTCCTTTTTCGTAAGTAATCCATAGGGTCCAGAAAGGGTTAAACTTATACCTCTATGGATGATCATTCATTTCCTTTAACAAGTCTAAAAGAACAAGTAACTCGACTATCTAGTCATGTTTAAGGAGTCGGACCAGGGCTTGAAGATAAGTCCATATGATGGGAGCCTTATAATCAAGGGTATTTTAGCAAAAGATACGATATGAGGTTCGTCTTTATGTGAAAAAAAACTACGAAGGCTCCTGTAACCTATCAATATGTGGCATGGGTATGAGAATCGGCAATAAGTGTTCTAGCTAGGGTAACCCACATGAGGTAATCTCTAAACCATGGAAGAACAACGATGTTTGAAGGGAAAAAGTTGTTGCAGATCACAGTCCATGGATAAAAATGGAGATCCTAAGGTTTGTAAGGGGATATGGTATAGATGCTCAGTGTAAAGGGACCGAATCATATCCTATATCTAGATAAAATATGCTCCTAATTCATCCATCTCCTGGAAATCTAGGTAAAAAACAATAAACATTAGTCCAAATAAAAATAAATTGACCAAAAATATAGTAATATGGGTAAAAATTTTGAAAATTTTCCTATAAATAGTAAAAAATTTGGCCAAAACACAATTCATTTGGTTTTTACCACAACTAGTGCAAAATTTCGTTTAATCTTCAAACGAATCATGTGCTCAAATCGGTGGACAGATTTACAAACCGCAAGTTGCAAGTAGATCACCTCTCCTTTCTCTTTCATTTCATGCTTTCAATTTTTTATTTTTATGCAAATTTGATGTATTTTGGCAAGTTTGTATGGGAACCACGCGGGACTCGCGAGTATCCCATTACAAAATTGCAAGTTCGCGATGTTACTACGGGTATGGAATAGGGAACCCGCGAGTGACACATGATGTCACCACTAATAGTCATGAGTCCTGCGAATTGAGTGTTTCAACATATCTAATGGACAAAAACTTTGATTTGGAGACACAATGGTCCAAGAATTCAGGGAGAGGGAGCATGAAGACATGGATAGAGTAACATTGCGGGATCAATGATGTTAAATTCCCTCCGAAGGTGTGGGTGATTGAGGTTTTACTGAACAACAAACATGTGATCCCAAGTTCGACTTTTGGAAATGTTGGTGCGTTTATGGGATCCCGAGATAGGTCTATTTGAATTTCAGGGCAAGAGTGGAATTGACTACCGAGGACATATATTTCGTCACCGATTTATCTCATAAAGGGGCACCAATAAACTTGGGTGGCCCTGACCTTGGGGGTGATCCCCTTAGCGTGCAAGATTATCTAAACACATATTGTCTTCCAGGTACACAGATGTCGGGAACTGAAATCTTGATTTCCCAGATCACAATATTTGTACTCAAAGTTCTTGTGAGCACTATTATCTGAGTGGTGGGTACATCCACATTGCATTTGGCCACACAGCCCCATATTTGTATAACGATGGAATGTCTACAAGGTGTAGTCTTTTAATAGTGCTACGAAATGATCATAAGTATAAAAAATAATTTATCAGACTACAGGTTGGGGAAGAAGAAGAACTTTGGAGATGTTAGTATCTTGGTTGCCTTCTTTTCCAAGAGAAAGCCTGCTCTTAGTTTTGGGGTGAGACTTTCAACTTCACCTCCACATGAGCCTATGTAAGCAGGAATATTTCACCTTCTGCAGATAGAAGCTATTCCTCTGGTCTGAATGGTTCAGATCCAAGACAAATGAGTGAATGACAAAGGATGAAGACCCTCCCTGGATGTCGTAGACACTTGGAATGCTGCTTCGATAGTGAACCTGTGTACCTGCAACCAGATAAAACACGCAAACACATCACAACTACCAGAATGTCATCTACTTATCCATGCTAGTGACTAAGGAATCCAACAACATTTACATGTGAAATCAAAACAACAGTAATGTGGGACGGAAGTCATCTTTGCATTAAGATGAATAGAGAATTTTACAACCAATTAAGCCTTAGTGTCGACATGCATCTCCATGAAACCAACACTTCATCCCCATAATCTCCAGCTTTGCTCTCTATGCTCTCAAATGACTTGGTCAAAGTGGTCAATCCAACAGCATAACAATACCTCTATAGTTCTCCCCCTCAACCATGGACATGAGCTTGTATTTATAAGGCTCAATGGATAGGAATGGTTGAGAGATTTGTGGATGAGGTGGCCTTTAAGATCCTATAATGGGGGATCTCAAGCTCAACTGACCCACAATGATAGGGATAAGGGAGGACATGAGGCTCATGATCTAGAAGCCTCGAGAAACTTCTATTTTTCCCATTTTACCTAGGGTGCCGCTTTTCTCCTCTTATGACAGAGCGGTTTAGGTTAGAAACGCTTATGGACCAAAGGCCATAGGCAGTGGCACCGCTTATGGAAAACAAGATACAGGAGGTGTGAGCAAGGTACCTCTCATGGTTAATGGGGAAAGTGTAGTGCTAAGTATTTTCATGAAAGATTGAAAAACAACAAGGTTCTCCACTCCAAGTGCTGGGATTAAGGGTAAATATGTAAGTCAAAGGTCTTATCACATGGTGGTGATAGGATTTGGGTGTAACAGATGTTGGGGAGCGCACCCTAACGGTCCTTAGGATGGGTAACTCCATGGATTTACGGGAGATTGTAATCGGAGTTATGACTCAAAACAGTCTTAGGGGTGTTGGGGTTGGGTAAAAACCTTCTTTTTGTAATAAACCCATGGTTTAAGTCCAGGGTTTAGGGTTCAGGGTGCCCATGGTTTAAGCCCATAGTTTTGTAATAAGTGCACTATAAATAAGCACTCTTGTAAAGAAGTCAGTTTAGGCTTTTTGATGTAAGATGAATTGATGCGAAGCTAAGGCTTGTATGTAAGAAGGTTAAGTCTCAGCTGTGTGCGTGGATGACCTCTGCAGCTGTGTGTGCAGAGGGTTTTGGGTGATTAAAGGAAATATGCAGCTGTGTGCACAGAGGCCTGCAGCTGTGTGCGCAGCTTTAAGGACTTGAAAGGATCTGCAGCTGAGTGTGCAGATCAGAACTGTGATTTTAGTAAAGAGTTGAATAAAACACAGTTCTGTGGACGTATCCCCTACACTGGGGGTGAACCACGTTATATCTGGTGTTGTGGTTCTTTGTGTTATTTTTGTTATGTTCTTTCATGGATTGATAAATAGATCACTGCTAACTAAATAACTTCACTGTGAATTCCTAGTAAAGGGTTAAGCAAGTCACTGTCTGTTTATTTAGCTGCAAAGTTATATATGTGAAGGTTGAATCTCTGTGTTATATGAGTATAAGTTATTAAAGGCTAAAGGTACAGTAATATCCCTCTTCTGCTTGCAGAAACCTGATTCTACGGCATCCCATAGTTGTTTCGGGTGAGACTGCAACCTATTCATAGGTTGTTGCCGAAAGGGCCAACACTGTGGATCTTTTGTTGGTGCGAAGTGAATGGTATAAAACCCGGGTCTGCCCTATAGCCCAACAAATTAGTTCCGTTGCCGGTTGAACTCAGTATCTTCTCAAGAGGGGTTTACGTCGTACCTCGAGGGCTATGTTATGGAGACCCTCTGTAAAGGAAATCGGTGATTGGCTTAATCAGACTTATCTGAAATTCGCTGAGCAAGAGAACAAAGATCCGCGTCGTAGTGCAAACGAATTTTTGCAAAGGTATGTTTTTTGTGACGTTTATGAAATTTTCTTTGGTAGTATCCACATAGAGTTGCACCAGTGGTTATCCAGGTTAACAGAGGGAAGGACAAACTTCCAGGAACGTCAGTTTCCTGAGTGGACCCCCGCAAGAATTAATATACTGAAAAGGGTGAACAATGAGATTTCACGCGCTGTTGATTTCTGGACAACGCGAACCCTCGAAGCATTTATGACGGAGTTCGCCATCGACACGAGTACTTCCTTTAGCGAAGCCGAGCGACATTTTTTCAAAGGACCAAGGGGTAATTTTTTGAATTCATTTAGTTTGAGAATTAAAATGCTATTAGCTGAAAAAGGTATATTGTTAATTAAATCAGACTGTTAGATTTAGTATTACTAACCTTTGGTTGCAAGTGAAAATACCTTCGACGAGCAAAGTGGTTTTCTACGAAGTGGCAAAAGATACAAGAGATATTTTGGATCCTATTCCCAGGGTCAGCATACCAAGTATTCCCCTTTAAATCTCACCGATTCAGAACCCGATGAAACCCCTTCTGTTGGAAACCCCCCTGTAACCCCGTAGCAAAGACCTACTATCCCTGAGAACCCGTCGTAGTCTGAAAGTTACCCTAGCCCGAGTACTCCTGTCGTAGGTCATTCTACCCCAGCAAGTTCCCCCCTGCCTACTTCTAGTCCCCCTCCAACCCCCCCTAGATCCACTATGGCCCACATGCATGATGACATTAAGCTACCTGTTTTCAAAGGAACTGGATCAGAGGATCCAGAACAGTTCTGGTTTTTATGTGAAGCAGTGTGGACTGATAAGACCATCACGGATCAAGATACAAAAAGGGCCCAGTTGGTTACTTCTTTTAGAGACCATGCTCTGACCTGGTTCATGAAGTTTTCCGGCACTCAGAACCATGCATTGGCTGATATAAAAGCAGCAATGATAAAGGAATTTAAGAAGCCGAAATCCGAGTCGCAGTGTATCACTGAATTGAAAGAGATTCAGCAGAGGCGCGGTGAATCAGTGTGGGACTTTGATCAAAGATTCAAAGTTCTGCTAGACCAAGTCAGTTTCACCATTGGACCTGCGCAGCACAAGGAATGGTTCACTGCAGCGTTGCTACCACATATCAGAACTCCACTCATGCAACAGAAGGTTGCTGACTAGCAGGAGGCCCTGGAAATCACGATGAAGCTCGAAACCGCTCCTGTCCAAGACAAGTTTGGTATCGCTCAAATCCAAGCGCAGTTGGCAGTGATGGCTCTGGAGCTTCACGATATGAAGAAATGAAAAATCGGTCGCGAGGAGGTTTGGTGTACATAATGTTGGACAGAAGGTCATGCCAAGGAACAGTGTCCCGTGGTAAGAAATTACCTGAATACCGGTGCGCCAAACCCGTTTAACCCACAAGTCTTATATTGTGAGCTCTGCAGAATAGCAGGCCAGCATTGACCTGAAGACTATTATCTGCTACAGAGGTATGGGCAAGTACCAAAGAACTCCTACTGTAAATTCTGTAAGTCCGTAGGACATAATGAAGATGAGTGTCGTAGTTATGACCTCATGAGAGAATGCACCTACAACACTTATCGGATACAAAACGAGGGACAGAGCAATGATGGCTATGGTTACCGTGGTGGTGCATCAGGTAGAGGTGCTTTTGGAGGTCGGGGTCATGGTGGTATGGCTGGAAGAGGGAGAGGTCAGGTTGTGTGTTACAACTGTAACCAGGCCGGGCATCTGGTGAGAGACTGTCGGAACCCAACTATGACATGTCGGTATTGCCGAGCAGTAGATCATGTGATCAAGCAGTGCCCGCAGTTGATAGCTAAGATTTAGGACAGAACCAGTGCCCCTACTCAAAATATTTAGATGATTTCCATCGATCAAAGACCTACCCCAGCTATTAATGTTGTTACCCGGAGTGGAGCTACGACGCACATACAGACTAAGGAGAAACAGCCTGACGAGGCTTGGGTTTGTAAGGCCCCCGTGAAAGTCCCTGCATTTGATATTGCAAGAGAGAAAGAGACATTCATGGAAGCCAAGAAAGATTTTGCTGACCCTAGCACATCCGTAGCACCTACGCAACCACATCAGCAGCAGTTGCAGTCACAAGAAGCTCCGACAGATAAAGTAAGTACACTATCCTCATTTTTACAGAGTTTTCTGAAGCTCCTAAGAAATCAGCATGCTTTAGGTGAGTTGCAGAAAGTTATTGCTTCCTGCGAACCTTAGCATAGTACTGGTCAGGCAAAAGCTGTTAATAGAGTCGGAAGAACTGGCAGGGAAATGAGATTGAATGTTCAGATAGGAGAGTATGACATGACTGATGTTATCTTGGATCTAGAATCAGAGGTAAATGTATTAACTAAGCAAACCTGGGAACAAATGGGAAAACCTACCCTTGATTGGTCACCTATACAGTTGAGATTAGCCAATCAGCAGAAGATTGTTCCCCTAAGACGATTCCCTAATGTCCCAGTAGATATTGATGGCGTCTGTACTGTAGCAAACTTCGAAGTTGTTGAGATCATTGACGATAGCAACCCCTATCCAGCCTTGCTAGGAATTGAATGGGCAATGGAAAATGCGGCAGTCATTAACCTTAAGAAGAGACAGATGACTTTCGAAGGGAAATATTTGCGAGTCATAGTACCACTGGACCCCTCACAAGGAGAGAGATACACAGAGCCAGTAAAAGATGAAGACCGGGATGTTTTGGACCACATCTACAATATCACAGCAAAGGAAGAATATCATGTGGATCCTACTGCTGAAGGCACCATGGATTGGCAATGTGACAGCTCCTACATGACAGATTCAGATGATGGTCTAGAGATTTGGCAGAACAGATTGTATGAGCTACATGGCCACCGATGTGCAAGAATTACCAAGTCTCTTAGATGGCTTAGCTCGCAGACAAGAGCCTTACCTGTTTTTGATGGTTCGACAGACCCAGAAGAGTTTATTGTGCAATTCTCAACCCAGATACCAGACTTACAAAAAATGGAGACTTTGGATTCAGCATTCAGAGCTACAGCATCCAGATGGTGGAATGGTCACAAAAAGTACATTCATAGTTGGGAAGTTTGCCAACAGTCCCTTCACCTAAGATTCAGGGATCGACCACAGGAGGTACGAAGCAGGTTTAACGGTAAGACTAATCCTTAGAAGAATTTGGAGCAATGCTATGAAGCATGGAAGCATGTACCTCGTGAAGAATGGGTACATAGGTTTGTGCACACCCTGGAACCTATAGCAAAGAATTGGTATGCGGAGGTCGAGCTTCGCCATGGTATTGTAAGTTGGGATTGTATTATTGATAGCTTTGTGTTGACATTTTCTGTTAATGAGGCTTCTCTTGCCTTGGACACAACTGTTAGGTTGATTCATACTAAAGTATTTGATGATCAAGAAATAGCAGAATATCAACCTGATTGGAAGGTACAGGAAGCCAATGCAGTCGAATGTTATAACCTCGCAATTGACGAGGATACCGATCCGCGCAACATTAACATTCCTGAGTCAGAAGGACACTGTGAAGTGCATGGACCAGCAGTAGAGGCACTTGAAGTGACTCAACCCCTGAAGACATGGACCATAAACATTGGGACAGAAGAAAACCCTAAGTATGCTACCATTGGAGATTATTGGGATGACGAAATGGTAAGCAAGGTGACCCAACTTCTCCATGAATATCAGGATCTCTTTCCGACGAAGTTCTCAGAGATGAAAGGTATCCTTGGGGATATAGGAGTGATAAAGATCCCATTGAAACCTGATGCGAAGCCTGTGAAACAGCGCCCTTATAGGTTGAACCCTAAGTATAAGGAAAAAGTCCGAATGGAGCTGGATAAGATGCTTCCTGCAGGAATTATTGAGCCTGTTGAAGAATCCGAGTGGGTCAGTCCTATGGTGGTGCAAGAAAAGAAGACTAAGGGAGAAATCATAATCTGTGTCAATCTGAGGAAGCTGAATGATGCCTGCTTGCACGATCCTTTCCCCACTCCCTTTACAGATGAAGTTTTAGACAATGTGGGAGGTCAAGAAGTGTACTCTTTTACTGATGGATTTTCAGGTTACCATCATATTCGAATTGCTCCAGAAGATTGACATAAGACAACCTTCACTACTGAAATGGGATCCTTCCAGTATACAGTTATGCCATTTGGATTGAAGAATGCACCTGCCATGTTTTCTAGAGTAGTCATATCTGCTTTTAAGGAATTCATACATAAATTCTTAGAAGTTTATTTTGATGATTGGACTATCTTCGGGTTAGTAAAATACCACATAGCTAGTCTAAGACTTATGTTGGACAAATGTTGACAGCATCATATTTCCTTGAACTTGAAAAAGTGTATCTTTTGTGCCCCTTTTGGAATTCTACTAGGTCACATTGTCTGTAAACAAGGACTGATGATGGATCCTGCGAAGATAGCCATTATTGTGAACCTGCCACCTCCGAAGTCTATTAAACAACTGCGCACTATGCTTGGTCACACTAGTTATTATAGGAAATTTATTAAAGGATATGCTCAGATAACAGCCCCTATGGAAAAGCAGTTGAAGAAAGATATTAAGTTCGAGTGGACACCTGAGTGTCAAGCAAGCCTGGATATTTTGAAGGAAAAGATGGTAACTGCTCCTATCTTAGTATTCCTTGACTGGAATAAGGAATTTCATGTGCACGTCGATGCATCCTCCATTTCTCTGGGTATAGTATTGGCCCAATCAGGTGAAGGTAATATTGATCACCCCATTTCTTTTGCAAGTAGGAAATTGTCCACAGCCGAGAAAAATTATACTACGATAGAACGAGAGGGTCTAGCTATGGTGTATGCATTGCAGAAGTTTTGACATTATCTGTTAGGATCTCATTTTAAGATGTTTACTGACCATTCTGCTTTGAATTATTTGGTTAATAAGCCTATGCTAGGTGGAAGGATATGCAGATGGTTGATTCTCTTTCAGGAATATGACTTTGAGATCATAGTCAAACCAGGAAGACTAAATCTAGGTCCTGACCACTTGTCGAGGCTCGAGTCAGGAGAAGAACCTATCAGCTTGGATGAAGGTCTTCCTGATGCCCATTTGTTTTCCATCCAGATGGTTGATGAATACTTTCAGGATATTGTTTAGTATTTGTCTACAGGCTTTCCCCCCACTGAGATGACAACACAGTAGAAGAAGCAGCTGGTGGTTCGAGTAGCTAACTTTACCTTAACAGCAGGACAACTATATAAGATGGGACCAGATGAAATATTGCGCAGATGTGTCCTAGAGCATGAAAATCCGTTAATTTTGGCCGAGGCACATTCTGGGGCAGTAGGAGGTCATTACACAGGAAAAGCTACAGCACAAAAGATTTTGACAGCCGGATTGTGGTGGCCCACAATTCATAAGGATGCAAGAGAATATTGACATAGCTGTGAGATTTTTTAGAGGACAGGCAAACCATCCAGGAGGGATGAGATGCCTCTAGTTCTGTAGGTAACTTTACAACCCTTTGATAAATGGGCTATTGATTTTGTTGGACCTATCAATCCCCCTGCAAAGAAATCTGGAGCAAGATACATTATTACAGCAACTGACTACCTTACTCGTTGGGTCAAAGCTCAACCAGTCAAGACCTGTAGTGCTGCTACAGCCGCGAAGTTTATCTTCGATAACATCTTGTCAAGATTTGGGTGTCCTAGAATTCTTATGAGTGATCAAGGATCACATTTCTTAAATAAGACTATTGAATTATTGACTGAAGAATTTCCAGTATATCATCAAAAGAGTACTGCCTATCATCCTCAAGCAAATGGAACTGTCGAAGCCTTTAACAAGATCCTTGAACATGCTCTGACGAAGGTTTGCAATGCTAACAGAAATGATTAGGACCTTAGGATTCCAGCAGTACTATGGGATTATAGAACCACCTGCAAGAAGTTGATAGGCCATGCACCTTTTAGGCTGGTTTATGGACAAGAAACAGTCATGCCCATGGAGTACATTGTACCTAGCCTCAGAATATCTGATTTTACAGAGATGGATGACCCAGATATGATGAAAGAAAGGCTGGCAAAGATACTAGAACTTTAAGAGGACAGATTCATTGCAGGGTTTCAGCAGCAAGTTCAAAAAGCTATAGAAAAAGCATGGCATGATAGACACATCAAGAAGAAGCAGTTCCAGTAGGGTGATCTTGTGCTCCTATATGACAGCAAATTCATGAAATTCTTGGGTAAGTTCAAGACACATTGGAAAGGACCATATATAGTGCAGAAAGTTACTGATGGTGGCGCAGTCCAGTTAGCTAAATTGAATGGAGAAATTTTACCTTCTATGGTGAATGGAAGTAGGTTAAAGAAGTACAGGGACAAACTAGGACCCCTTGATCAGGAGTAACAGCATGAAGGACAGTCTAAGTACCAAAAACAGTTGAAATTGGGTACTAGACTATAATGAAGTTGTTCTCAAAGCTACGGAGTGTTGAAGATTGTCAAAGTCTGCAGGTTGAAGTTTGGTTTCCATATAGGTCAGGCTGGGTCGAAGGTGCATATTGTGTCGAAGTTTCTTGTCAAGGTGAAGCTGAAGTTAGTAGTTATGTTGGATATCATAGGTGTGTCACAGCTCAAAATGTGACGGATGGGACAAACTAGACTTGGCGGCGCCGGCACGCGAACTGCCCTCACTGCCTGCAATAATGAGATCTTGGGAAAATTTGGCACTGTGTGGATAGGATTTTCGCCACTCCATCAGATTCAGCATCATTAATACACCATGATGACAGATTCTGTTGCTAGATTCTATAAAAAGCTACATCGGCCTGCGACTCCTGCATTGTGCACGTCTTTGAGTTCTTCAATTAGCACTATGTCGAATGACCATGAAGTCCAGAAGTTATTACGCGTGGTCAGGGAGAGAGGTCTGCTGAACCTTCTGAGTAATCCACCTGGGCAGCCATCCTCGACCAAGGCACAAAGAAAGGCAGAAGTTCTCTCTAAGGGGTCGAAAGAAAGGCAGAAGTGCGCTCTATGCCGCACAAAGAATAGCACCGGTCTTCACAGAAAAACTTTGAAACATCCCAAGATGTATCCTCTTGGTTTGGCAGAACCACGACGGCTGTTTCTCTTATGCACCTTGGCACACAACTCTGGGGACCCTAAGTTGTACATGGTCAAATGTTCGGCGAGCAGATCGAAGGATGGGGTCACTGATGGATCCAGACGGTCTTAACCAGCATATTATGAAGGAAAGAAATGAGTAGCCAACAACCGCATGTATGACTTCAGCAAGAAGTGCACCAGGCTTCACAAACAAGATTCTACCACCAGAAAAGCAGCTGAGTGTCCCGGGACGGGCCACTAGTGAGTCTTAGGGGCCTGTTGGGGCGCGCACCCTAACGGTCCTTAGGATGGGTAACTCCACGGAGTTACAGGAGATTGTAAGAAGAGTTATGACTCAAAACAGTCTTAGGGGTCTCGAGATTGGGTAAAAACCTTCTTTTTGTAATAAACTCATGGTTTAAGTCCAGGTTTTGGGGTTCGGGGTGCCCATGGTTTAAGCCCATATTTTTGTAATAAGTGCACTATAAATAAGCACTCTTGTAAAGAAGTCAGTTTAGGCTTTTTGATGTAAGATGAATTGATGCGAAGCTAAGGCTTGTGTGTAATAAGGTTAAGTCCCAGCTGTGTGCGTGGACGACCTCTGCAGCTGTGTGCGCAGAGGGTTTTGGGTGATTAAAGGAAATCTGCAGCTATGTGCGTAGAGGCCTGCAGCTGTGTGCACGGCTTTAAGTACTTGAAAGGATCTACAGCTAAGTGCGCATATCAAAACTGTGATTTTAGTAAAGAGTTGAATAAAACACAGTTCTATGGACGTAGCCCCTACACTGGGGGTGAACCACGTTATATCTGGTGTTGTGGTTCTTTGTGTTATTTCTGTTATGTTCTTTCATGCATTGATAAATATAGATCACTGCTAACTAAATAACTTCACTGTGAATTCCCAGTAAAGGGTTAAGCAAATCACTGTCTATTTATTTAGCTGCGAAGTTATATATGTGAAGGTTGAATCTCTGTGTTATATGAGTATAAGTTATTAAAGGCTAAAGGTACAGTAATATCCCTCTTCTGCTTGCAGAAACCTGATTCTGCGGCATCCCATAGCTGTTTCGGGTGAGACTGCAACCTGTTCGCAGGTTGTTGCCGAAAGGGCCAACACTGTGGGTCTTTTGTTGGTGCGAAATGAATGGTATAAAACCTGGGTCTTCCCTATAGCCCAACAACAGAATGCCCCCCAAAGCATGATTCTTAGAGGGATACGATAAACGAGAGCTTTGAGAGAACAAGTTGTCACTTTGGGCTGAAAATGTGAGCTCAATAGAAGCATGTCATCCAGTAGGCATCTGTAGTACATCAATATTTTTGACTCATAGACACAGGTAACCAACTCATGGTTGCAGACCAATACAAGGAAGATCCATGGGAAGAATAAAAAAGCATGGTTACTAGAATACAGCGTAGATCCATGTGATAGAGGACTCAAACTTGGACATAGCTACCAGACATATAATGTAGATCTATGTCATACAGATGCAAATTTGAGCATAGCCACGACCATACAAATGTGGATCCATGCTAGATATACAAAACTCTGTCACAACCTTGAGAAAAGCAATGAGTGCTTTAAACACATACCCAGGGTCTTCATCTCATCTTCCACAAAGTACGATTCTATCCATGTGATTACAATGATCTGAAGTCAAACATGGTAGAAACCACTTGATTACTAGCTAATGATGTGAACCGTTAACAAGTGTGAGGGAGATCACCATTGATGTCAATGATTCCCAAGGTACCCTAGTACAATCTACTGAGTGCAAATAGATGTCCTGATGTCGAACACCCTGTCGATTCTATCGATCAAAGGTCAATGATGTGAACCTATGTCAAGAGCGAGAGAATCTATCATTAAGGCATACAGATCTCGAGGTGCTAAGTTTTTGTTTCTAAGACTGTTTCCCAGATGATGAGCCGATTTCGACGAGAATAGTCTCGTCGAAGGAGGGTCATGATGAGTCCTACATCGACGACATGAAACTCGGAACATATTTCTGGAATGATGTGAATGTAGTAACCATAGTATTGACTCAAAAGTACTGACACGAAGACTGTTTTGACTGCAGAGGTAAACTTCTTCAATTTCCCTTTGAACATCGGGTGGCACGACAAAAGAATTGGTAGCATGACTGAACAGGACAAACTCATGATGCGACAGTGGACAATGCATTCTTTTGAAAGACTCAAAGGAGTGGCATGAATCATGAAAGTGGATAGTCACAGAGATCAACTGAATACCCATTTGACTGAAATGATATGCAGACAAGTGCCATTTTCAAAGGTAACGACAAACTACTGCCATTTATTTGCAAAAATGATTCCCTTCCCATTTTCCCCATCATGATCGATGAGTTCCTATTTTTGGTTTTACGAGCTCAAAGAGGGTAACAAACACTCGGTATAGCTTGTCCGAAGACAAGTCCAAACTCATATGTTTTACAAACATGAGAGAGGAGGGGTTCGTTCCCAAAAATGGGTCTGTCAATGTTTAATTTAAGGAGTCTAATGAAAGAAAACTTGGTATCGTTCATGTTTAGAGAGTCTGAACTATTACAGAAGAAGACTCCAAGGGGGTATTTTTTCATATGATTTAGTCCCTAAGGCCCGAAAAAGTGTAAAAGCATACCTTAGAGAACTCTTCCAGTCATGATTGGCTGGAGTGTTCCTTTTTCGTAAATAGTCTATCCGAACTGAAAAAGAGATAACCTACCGTCAGAGAGACGACTCTTCAAATATTTTAACGAGTGTGAAGAAGACAAGATCACTCGACAATCTTTTCATATTTAAGGAGCCTGGAAAGAGTTTAAAGAAGACTCCACTAGAATTTTTCATGTTTGAATCCAAAGCATGAAAAAGTAATAAACTAAGCTCAAACCACTTTTCATGTTTTAACCAGAGTGCGAAAAATGAAAAGTAAGCTCAACACCATCTTACTGTTTTTAACGAGCTTAAAGATCAGTTGAAAGAATGCTCAAAGATTGGTTTCATTTTTATGCAAGCTTGAAACCAATGTATAAACTATGCTTGAAAAATCCCATTAACATGATATACAGAGGTTGGAAGCTTGCCCCTAGCATGATTGCTAGCGAAGCTTACCCCTAGCATGGTTTCTAGGGGCTTGACATGCCCCCAAGCTTCGTTTCATTTGACGATTCTTCTTCCATACCCAACCTAAAAACTTGGTTACTAATGTGAAAATTTTCACCAGGGGGTTAGGAAGAACGATAATCAGGCAGGTGAAAAGAAGGTTCAAGTTCTAACACTAAAGGGAAAACTCGACTCAAGGGAAGGGAACCTGTTTCATTTTTACACAAGCTTGAAACAGAAGGTAACTATGCTTGGAACATAGTTTCATTTTTATGCAAGCTTGAAACCAAAAGGTAAACTATGCTTAAGGAAACCTATTTCATTTTTTAATGAGCTTGAAATAGAAAATGAACTATGTTTAAGAATGGTTTCATTTTTATGCAAGCTTGAAACCAAAAGGTAAACTATGCTTGAGGAGATCTATTTCATTTTTTAACGAGCTTGACATAGAATGGGAACTTTTCTCAAGAATGGTTTCATTTTTATGCAAGCTTGAAACCAAAAGGTAAACTATGCTTGAGGAGATATATTTCATTTTTTAACGAGCTTGACATAGAATGGGAACTTTACTCAAAGGATTCTATTTCATTTTTTAATGAGCTTGACACAGAATGGGAACTTTGCTCGTGGGAATCTGTTTCATTTTTTAACAAGCTTGACATAGAATGGGAACTTTGCTCATGACATGTTTTGATTTTTATGAAAGCTTGAAACCAAAAGGGTAAACTATGCTTAAGGAGTGGTTTTATTTTTTAACGAGCTTGAAACCAAAAGTAAACTATGCTCTAAAACCTGCTCCTACCCAACATGATATCCAGAGGTTGGTAGGTTGCCCCCATTACATAAAAGCTAGTGGCTTAGCTCCATTATAATGTCCATAGACTAGAGCCATGCCCCCTATTTTACCTATGATGGGAAGAAGCTAACTAGAAGAAGGGGAAGGAACCACAAGAACATGTAGCACATTCAAGGAAGTCTAATTACTAGGAGTAATGCGATGGTCAGGTGTAACAAGGAAAGATGATCAATGGTCGCAATATTCCCATCATGGGGAAAATGCATAACTCTAAAGAGTGTGGACACAACAACCTTCATGGCATAAACATAATCACATCCAAGGAGTAGATTAAAATCTAAAGGACCTTGGACCACCATAACATCAATAAAGACAATTTTACCTCCAAATGTAATAGGTAAATAAGGAAGGGTCCCTAAAGGTGCAGTAGGTCTTCTATTAAAATCCAGTATCTGATCGGTGGCTGGCACAAGCCGAGGAGAACCTAAATCTTTCCAAGCAGTTGAGGATAGAATACTAACAGAATCCCCTTCGTCAACAATAGTGCGAAGTATCCACCTAGCAGTAACATTCACAACTATCTAGAAAGGAACACTCGAATGAAGAAGAGACTCTATTAGGTTACTCCAGTCAAAGGAAATAACCTCACTACTCAGAGAGGGTTCTGTCAAAACAGACAAAATTCCCTGTTGTCGAGAACAATCAGAATGAAGCATAAAAACTTCGGCAGGTTTCAGTCCATTCTCTACTGAAAGAGAAGAACAATACGAATATTTGTTCAAAGAGACTACTTCATTCTTAACACTCTCTGATGAAAGAGTAGGATTGGGTGGAAATGACATCGACTCGACCACTTCACTCTCCAAAGGAAGAGTGGGATCAATTATAGGTGAAACTGAATTGATCACTTAGTCAACCAGCGAGGAATCAAGGGATAACTTACTATCACTTGTTGGAATCACCTGTTGATGATCAGTAATATTTTCCAACCAACACGAAGATTCATCCATTCTTGGACAAAGAAAAGTATGATGCATAGCCTTGCATATCAAACAACGATACATGACTTTACCCTTACAACTTTTTACCAATGGGTCGATGGTTGAGGGAGCATCATCAACATGATGATCAGAGGTTGATGACACAAATGGTTTGGACCTTTTAGACCACTCTTCTTGTACATGGGAGAGACTGGGACACTCCTTAAGAAGGTGGTCCCCCTTGCAAGCTTACAAGGGAACTTGGGTTTTTTGAGTGTTCTCTTAGAACAAGCACCATCAAGAGAAGATGGTTGCTGATTTTTCTCCTTCTTATCCTTCTTCTTCTTACCCTTCCCTTTCTTCTTCTTCTTATCCACATGACTACTAACCATAGAGCTTTGGTCAAGTGAAGAAGAATAAAGGGGTGAAACAACAACCGACAAAAGAGGAGAGGGATTAGGTTGAGGTCAATCCTCTCCCATAGGAGAGGTGACATTTGAGACATTAGGTGTAACAGGAATTATTGGATTAAAAATCCAGACCGGTAATCCTATAGTTAATCCAGGAATATTTAGAGTGGTTATAAAGGGAGGACCAATACCTTCACTTGGAGGGAATACAAAAGGTACACCTTGGAAAGGTACCTCTTGAGTGGTAGTCCCAGATGAGGATGCCATCTCTAAACCCTCTAATAACCCCCTAACTACCATGCACAAGCAATTACTACTCAAACTAAAAGCAACAAGCAAACATGTGAAAGGAGTGGATAAGAGTCAAGAACCTCATAGGACAGGCCAATAGGATAACTCAGATTTGAGGATTCCTGAAAGGGTCACCCGATATACGCAAGGTAAGTGGGAGCTCAAATCGGTAGTAGTTTTGTCTAATGCATAACCATTCAGAAGGGGCCTTCCTATATACAATCGAGTACATAAAGTACCTTTCTATATACCTCAAGGGTACGTGAAAGGGCGTTCGATATACCGACAGTACGTGGAAGAACCGCTCGAGTCTCGGGATGTAATGTGGACAAAGTAATGATAGCTCTTACATTTTACGACGCCCGAACACGTCACTAACTTATCACTCAAATTGCTAAAAGTTTTAACCTAGTGCTAGCGTTAATTTTATCTTGTGCGTTTAGGTGGAATCATGGAGTGAAAACTTGAAATTAAAGAATATGCACACTAATCTATATGATAATGCAAGTTTTCCTCTTCAATGAAATTCTACCTAAGAGAGGGAGAGAGATTTACTTTTCTTCCCAAAAATGCACACCTAAATGCAAATGCAATTCTACCTTTTCAAACAAAAAGTGAAATATCAATGCACCCCAAACAATCTTCAAAGCAAATAAGAAAGAGATCTAGAGAACATCAAACATAAATAAACCAAAAATGTTTCCTTTCTTTTCATGCTTGAAAAAGATGCATAAAAACTCAATGGAAAGATGATTTCACTAACGTTTCCAAACAAATCTAACTCTAATGCACACAAAGCTGAAAATAGATATTTCTTCTTAATGAAAGTAAGATCTAGAATTTCAAACAATCATGCACAATACAAGAAGAAAATCATTCAACAAACTTTCAAATAAAGCAAAAGAGAGAGAAAACTAAAACTTCTCTTTGAAACAGACAAGGAAATGAAGAACCAATATTTCCTACCAAGCACTGAAAAAATCAACATTGTTGTACAGCATAATTCACCTAATAACCTAGGTCTGGGGGGTTACCAACATACTCATTGCTTGCAGACAAATTGACTCTAAAAGCATAGAATAGGAAATAGGAAAGTAGAAGGACTTACTTGTATTAAATGAAGGCTGATCCTTGCAATCTTCTCCCTCTCTGATCCACTTCCAAAGTCTCCAGGATAGTTCCTCCTTCACCTGTTAATAAACACTCTTCCAGATACAAGATGATTCATATATATAGAAGCAGGTTAGGCAAATCATATATTATATTGAAATGTAAACATTTACCAATATACAAGATATGAAACACATATGGAAGAAGTAATATCTTTATTAACAATAATAGAAAGAGTTTAGGTTACAACCCAATGTCTGAACAAGGACTCCTCTGTCACCAAAGGATTCTGAGTTTCTCTGCTCCAAAGATTTCTGTAAACAATCCACCAGCATAACTTTGCTCTCCAAGTATGACTTTCTCACACCCTCCCCAAGGCCTCTATTTATATGGATGAAATGAGGAAGTTCTCAAAGGTTAGGGAGGTTGTGGCAGTTAAGAAGATTAAGTTAAATGAGTAAACTAATATTCCATTAGCGCGTGGTTTTATGTTTTAATGTTGAGGAAACCATTCACGGGTCTGTAGTAGAGCAACCCGCGAATGATTCACGACTATATAGAAGAGTAACCCGCAAATACAAGGATTCGCGACTTGCTGTATAGGAGACTCGCGAATGATGCGCGAGTTGTCAATATAGAGAGTCGCGAATACAACTCAACATGGCAAAAAGGCAAAGTAACCAGCTGGGTATATAGGGAATTTACTTCATCATAAGCCAAGGTATAGTGAATATAGGCAACCTCAATCCATAAGTGTCCTTTTGTGTGCCGACATGAGGGATATCAGCACTCGGACAGAGAGGTGCCATTCAGGTGTATAACAGATGCCCCCTAATGTGTGAGGTCAGAGGGGAACGATGGCCGAAATACATTATAATATTTAACTCAGGAGAAACTCAGAAATCCAGTGGAGTATAAGGAGTACCTGAAACAAATACATAGTAATGTCATATTCAAAGTTACATCTGAGGATGCTATGTTCAATTTACTGGAACACTAGCTCCTTTACAATATTTGAGTACATCATATGATACGGGTAAAAACCACGCATTTACAAAGGTGGAGAAAAGCCACAATACAATAATGATGAGTCTTCAAAAATCTGGAAGCCAGATATAGAAATGGAACATAGTCTTGCGCAACTTAGTTCATGAGTGAGGAACTAAGGTCTTCATAAAAGATCCCAAAGAACCAGTACAATCCAAGCCATGTGAATAAGGGTAAGCTGAAGTCGAACATGGAGAGGATTCAACAGTTTGTCAACCAATAAGTGATAATTGACAACTGAAGCAAAGGAGTTCACCAATGATGAAAGTGAATCCAGAGGTACTATCATCAAAACTCTAGGTCGTCATCATCAGGAGATGCTGAAACGGAACCATACTGTGATAAGGAAGGCAATGGATCCTCCAAAGGATCACAAGAGTGACTAGGAACTGGGCAAAAGAAGAGAGACACAAGTAACTGGATAACATATATAACAGTGATGGGATCAGGTGATAGATCAAACATTAGGTATAATCCTTGAACAGTGAGCACGACACAGAGATGACCCAAGGAAGCATACAACAGATAGATAGAACAACTAGACTTATCTGTCATGTAAGAGACATGATCAGATTCCCCAGGTATAATGGACAAGAGGAGGAGTCAAAACTCAAAGTGATAGTTGAACACAAGTGTATACTGAAACATGGATATCGGAAAGCAAAGAGTGCTATGTTCAAGGATGACATGCTACCATTACTGAAAACAAGAGAAAACTTCTTCCTTACCTTCCCTGTTAAGTTTTAACGAGTCCAGGAAAGTAAACTCGGTTCCCTCTTCATTTTTTAACAAGCTTGAAGAGATGGGAAAATAATGCTTGATACACTGATCTGTGGATTTAATGAGCCCGAACTAGTACATGCTCATGCGGTATTTTCACATTTAGAGAGTCTGAAAATGCCAAAGAAGACTCCAGGGGGGTCCTTTTTCGTCCAATTTAGTCTCTTGAGGCCGAAAAAGTATAAAACAAACCACAAAAGAACTCTCTTAACTTCCGAAGAAGAAAAGGTGAACCTTTTTTGTACTTAGTCGGGAAGGTCCGAAAAATGGTAAAATTACCACCTACCCAACGCTCCTTCCATAACAACATAAAATAGCTTGAGTTTTATGAGTGTGAAGGAAAGCAAGATCACTCGGAAAGATCCATTTGATTACAAGAAATGGGGCTTACAACAATAAACTCGTTGCTTTGTTCTTGAGTGTTTAACGAGCATGACAAAGACACAAAGTACACTCGGAATCTTTTTCATGTTTGGGTCCAGAGCATGAAAAAGAGAAAACTAAGCTCAAACCGGGTGTTCCTTTTCCATAAATTTAGTCCCTCATGTCCGGAAAAGTGATAAACCTATACCTGAGAATACTCTTCTCAATTCCGAAGAAAAGAGAGTGATCCTTTCTCGTATTATTCCGCATGGTCCGAGAAAGAGATAACCTACCACCCGTTCACATATTCTTAACGAGCTTGAACGGACGAGATAACTCGGTAGTCAAGTCTATTTTGAAGGAGTCAGACCTGGGCCTAAAGAAACTCCATAAGGGCAGGGAGTCCTATAAAGGGATAGCTTATAAAGAGAGATTCATAAGAAGCTCTATTTGGCGTGAAAAATAGCTATGAGGAAACCCCTGGGCCTGAAACAGTGACAGAAATGAGTATCAAAGGATGGCAATGGCATATAAGAATGATACTCAATGAAAAGGGATCCTAGCCACGGAAGAACAATGGTAAAGACAAGGGACTAATGGCTTAAAACACCATAGTCCGTGGCAAAAAATGTTGAGTACTAAGGTTAATGTGGAGTGATAAGATGCCAACAAGTGTTGGAATGAGCAAAAACCACCCTATAGAAGCATCAACACTTTGTAAAAGTAGGTAAACCTGCTCCAAGGCACAAAAGGAGTAATATTAGTCAATTAACATTTCAAACTATAGAGAAAGACCCATTTTACGAAATATTTTTTCTATTAATAGTTTGAAAATCAAATCATTTCTTACCATTGGTACTTTTTGAACCAAAAAGGGAAAGTTTACCCTCTATCTTTGATTACTTGCCATGGACAATTGGACCGTCGGAATTCAGATCTGTTAGCTTCAGGTAACTCTACACCCTGAGCTCTTCATTGTCATCCAAACAAATTTTAAAATTGATGGTCAATTCAGTTTATTTCATCAACATAAAAAATGATAAAATGTATTTGCGGGTTGCTACGCATGAAAGATGTGAATACGCATTGCATGCACAAGTTGCTACATAGGAAAGTCGTGAATGACTCGCAACTTGTCCCAATGGACAGTCGTGCATGCTACGCAAGAGATAAAAGCTTTAAAAATGGTCAAAATTTTTAAATTTTTATGGTGACATATTGAATTAAACTATGTTTATTTGTCAGGGAAAACATGGTGCTAGAGTGGAGGGAGAGGGAACATGAGATGATGGACCAAGCGGCTCTCCAAATCCCGCCTACCATCCAAGCATTGCGGAATAGTGGGCTGCTCAAGTTCTTTTGCACATCACCTATGCGGGCCAATGTCTGCATATTAGAGTTCTTAGTCCATTACTAGGACCATGACTTGGGGATGTTCAATATCCAGGGTGAGACTTTCGAGCTTACCACACAGGACATCTACTTCATAATTGGGTTATCACATCGAGGAGCACCGGTGAACCTGGAGGGCACTGGCAGGGGTGGGGACCCCTTGAGTGTCCAGAACTATGTCGATGTATTCTGCAGGCCGCGTGCTCAAAAGAAAGGAAGTAGTGTTCTCATAGCAGATATTCAGGATCTTACATTGCAGGTATTGGCCAGTACTATAGTGAGACTTGCAGGGTCGGCAGAATTACACATGGCCACCAGGACTCAGATGAGAGTGGCGGTGGACTGCTTTAGAGGCACACTCTTTGATTGGTGTACAGGGATTGCCCCCATCATGAGGAGGCAATTATCCGATTGTAGGAGGGGGAGACAGAAGAACTTTGGCTATGCTAGTATATTGGTAGCGTTCTTCTTTGAGAGGGTGCCAGCTATGAGCCCTGCGATACCCTTACAGGTCCATCATCCACGGCAGCCGAGGCTGAGCCGGTGGGGAGATATCTTCCTCCGTCAAGGAGGAGGAGATGTAGTACAGAGCATGTATGACGATGATTTCTTTTCATGGTGGGAACGGCAGGTGCCGGCGTTGGAGCAGTTTCCATACTTCGGGTTAGATTTCCGAGGTGATCCCGACCTAGTCCTCCCTCCAGGAGGAGCATGGGGAGAGATGGGTAAGTCATTTTTTATTTTTTATCATTATCAAATTTTTATGGATTTTCAAATGATAGGATATATACATATGCTTTATGTGTCAAAATGCAGATATTGGACCGGTCCACCTTGTAGGGCACCCACGTACCTTCGTACATCCTGTTGCAGGGGGAGACCCAAGATTGATCATGGTACTCGAGGCGAAGCTAGGCAGGTTGACCGAGCGAGTACCTACGATACGGATAGAGCATCTCCCTGTAGCTATGCAGGAGTCTGTAGTTGGGGTTCCACCAACCTGGCTATGTCTTTTCAGATGGGTAGCCAGAGCAGTATGTGTATATAGAGATGCAGTGGAGGTTGCCGAAGCCGAGGAGGCTGAGGAAGCCAGGGGGCACCGAGATCACGGGGACCAAGGAGGTCCCAGTGGCCATGGCGGGCAGGCTTAGTTTTAGGCATTTTGATGGATTTTGATCCACTTTTTGTATATTTTGTACATTTTGGGATCTACGGATCAGACTTGACCTATCCTATGTATGAACAGATATTTACATATATATATATTTGGTTTGGTTGTAAGCTTATTTACAAGTGTTTTTTATGTATTTGTTGTATATTTTATGGAATGTGTGTGAGATGCCAGTCCAAAATATAATTAGCATATGCATCAGTTAATGAATTTTGGTTTCATGGAATGTGATTAAAAGTAATAACTTCAAAATGTCTTTCCAGTAAACGAATTTGCATGAACTGACGTAACAATGTAGGATTACGAACCTGGTAAGCTCGATTGAGCTGGGAAACAACCAACTGAGAATCCAAACAGACTTCTAGCTGGGTGATGCCTCATGACAAAGCATCCCATAGGAGCTCAATAACAGCCCTATACTCAGCAACATTATTGGAAGCAGGACCTAGACAAGCGCCACCCACGGCAACAAGCTGTCCTGAAGGGGAATAGATAACCCATGCTGCCGAAGCCAGGTTACAAGTGTGATGGCTGGCACCATCAGCAAAACCTACATACATCTTGAAAGACGTCTACAACAACCAGCAGATAGTATAAAAAATGAAACTGACAACCTAATGTACATAAAAATACATACATTAATATACAAGAAAAAGTGCTAAGCCTAGGCATAGTACTTCTTCAGGTAGAGCCCATTTCTAGGCTCAGGCAGCTTATTCCCATCATAATCCACTAATTCATATGTGCCTTTACTCAAAAATTTAGACACAACATAGGGTCCCAACCACATAGCCTTGAACTTTCCTGCCCCCAGGGGTTCTTTATCTTGGCCCCAGAGCAAGACAAGTTCCCCCTCAGAAAAACCCGAGGTTTGACCGTTTTATCATATTGAGATTTAACCCTATTCTTATGAGCCTGATTTGCATTCAACGCATCTCTACGTTGTTCATCAAGGTGTTCTAAATGGAGCAACCGTTCCTCAAGCTCAGTTGTGTCAGGTAGCACATGAATAGCTATCTGCAAGGATGGGATTTCGCATTCAATCGGTGTAATAGCTTCCACCCCGTGAACGAGTTGGAAGGGGGAAAAACCCGTAGCAATTTTGACATTGGTTCGATAATCCCAAAGAGCAGGATATAACATGATGTGCCAATTTGAGCGGGCTGCATCAATAGTACGTTTAAGTATAGTTTTTAAAGTTTTGTTTACAGCCTCAACCTGACCATTTGCTTGCGGATAATAAGGAGAAGAATGTTCTTGTTGGAATCCGAGGATGATGGTCAGCTCTGTCATCATGTGATTTTAAAAATGACTGCCATGGTCAGTGACAATCACTTTGGGAATACCAAACCTAGCAATAATCTGATTAAACACGAAGAAAGCGTCGTTTCCCCATTGTCTTTGAAAGTAGGCATTGCCTCTGCCCATTTTGTGAAATAGTCGACAGCGACAATGATGTATTTATGCCCCCTAGCCAAGGCTGGGTTGCATGTCATATAATCGATCCCCCACTTCATGAAGGGGCCTACCGAGACGACGGGAAACAAGGGAGTAGGATGTGACCGCATTTTTCTGGTGTATAGCTGACATGGATGACAGCGTTTCATAGCTTCCACACAATCTTTAAAGATGGTGGGCCAGAAATACCCGGCACGTAATATCTTCTGGGCCATTGCTAACCCAGATAAATGACCCCCACACACTCCGCTATGGGAATCATTTAGGACAATCTCTGCTTCCTCATGAGTAAGGTAGTGACGCAAGATGGAATCTACCCCTCGTCGATACAATGTATCTCCTATGATGAGGTAGTTTTTAGCATGAAGACGTAACTTGCACCGATCTTCCCTAGAGTAAGCGGTAGGATACTTCAAAGTCTGGAGATATATGAGAATATCTCTGTACCAAGGGTCAGAGGTGGATATAAGGAATATGTGCTCATCTGGGAATGAGTCATCTTGAACCACTACATCTTCTTCCGTAGGGAATTCTGCTATAAGCTTGGAAAAAACTAAGGACTTTTTGGATTTAGCAGATTGGAAAACCAAGTCAAACTCTTAGAGAATGACTGTCCACTTATTGAATTTTCCCCCAACAATCCGTCGGGATAAAACATATTGGAAAGGGTTTACATCCGCCACTACAGTAGTGGTCCTCAGTAAGATGTAGTGCCGTAACCTCTGTACAGCATAAATAGCCACTAAGGCTAACTTTTCGACGTGGGAGTACTTAAGCTCAGGCCCAACCAGAGCGTGGCTAAGATAATAGACAACATGCTTAATGAGCTTGTCATCTTCCTGAACTAGCACTACCCCAATGGTAGACTCCGACGCAGCTAGATATAATAAAAAATCCCTAGAGTAATCTGGCGGGCGTAATAAAGGAGCCGACAACAAGGCTTTCTTCAATGCCTCGAACACGAGTTGTGCAGTTTCATCCCATACAAATGGGGTGTCCTGTTTAAGCAGGCGCATGAAACCTTTTGTGATCTTGGCATAATTAACGATAAAACGTCGAAGGAAGTTAGACTTACCTTGTAGACTCTGAAGTTACCTAAGTGAACGAGGAGGAGGCAGATTTACAATGGCCTCAACTTTTAAAGGATCCACCTGAATGCCCCTACTAGAGACAATGAATCCAAGCAATCTACCTGATTCGACGCAGAAAACACACTTGTGGGGATTCAAGCGAATTTTATAGTATCTGCATCTCTCAAAAATCAACCTTAAATGATCTGGGTGCTGAATCCTCTTGCAAGAATGAGCAGGCAGATCATCCAGGTAAGGCTCGACAATGGCTTTTATATCATGAAAAGCAAAGTTCATGGCTCCTTGAAAGGTTTCCCCTGCATTTTTCAATCCAAAGGGCATTTTCCTATACGCGAATGTACCCCAAGGGCAAATAAAAGCCGTTTTATGCTGGTCTTCCGGTTTGATTTGGATTTGATTGTAGCCGGACAAACCATCCATAAACGAGAATACCTCACTACCTGCACATGCATCTATGATTTGATCAATAAACGGTGTAGGGTAGTTGTCCTTGGGATAGGCTTTGTTAAGGTCTTGAAAGTTCGTACAAACACGAATAGTTCCTTGATTTTTATCAATAGGAACTGGGTTGGACACCCACTCAGTCAAAGCAATGGGATACATAAAACCTTCTTTCAACAGCTTTTCTACCTCTGCCTTCACAGCGCCGCTTTACACGGGTTCACGGGGCGTAATTTTTGCCGAACCAGCTTAGCATCAGGATAGGTTGGGATCTCATGTTGAAGAATAGATGGATCAATGCCTGGCATCTCCTCATATGACCAGGCAAAGATATCGCGGAATTCCTTGAAAAGGGCAGTATAAATGGCAATCTCCTTCGGAGAGCAGTTTGCACCTATATAGATATTTTCCACGACATCTGGCTTTACAGAGATGTTGATCGGTATAGTGGCGGAAATGTTTGCCATATTCCCCTCGACAAACACTCCTTCCCTAGGTAAAGGGTTGACAGGTGTATCAACATCATCCAACAGTCTCACGTGAAACTCTTGGTTTTCTATCTTGCTTAGCTCTGGAAGGAAATAAGATCGGTGATGAATATCCTCACATATCTTATCATGTGAACACATAGCTTCTAGAATAGCTTCATCGGAAGGTAAAATAGTGTCTAAGCAATCTATGGAATGTAAAGATTTTTCCGCCCATGCGGGCATGTAAACTTCTTCCAGATCATCCGAGACTGTAAGAGGATTTGGAATGGGATCTACAGTGGTTTGGGTAATAGCTTGATACACCACTTCCACTGTAGATAAGGGCACTTCCGGTTCCTGAGGGGTTGGGAGGACCCAAGGATCAGTCGTATCGACCACCGAATCAATGGACTTCCCTACAGTAGTAGAACCGATATAAAGGACTGGAGCTGGAATATCGAATGTGCCCATCAATGATGCGTACATTCCAGCCCCCAAGCTCTGTGCAGCAGTTTTGGTCTGATCAACTAATGGCACAGTGGAATATTTAGACTCTAAGCGGCCTTTTCGAGTAAAATCAAGTTGGTCAACAGTGACCAGCTTTCCCTCATGTGGAAAAACCACGACACAAAATACAGCAGATGCAATAGCAGACATTGCATAAGTCCAATTCCTACCCAGAAGCAAATTGTAGTCCAATGGAGCATCAATCACTTCGACTTCAACAGAGACTGCTTTGCCAGCCAACTTAATCTCAAAAGCTGGTAGGATACCATGTGGATGAAAAGACCTTCCATCAAAAGCAGTAAGTAAATTGGTTGATGGGACCAGCTCTGGGGATCCAAGAGCTTTCCAACAGGCCAGGGACATAACACAAGTAGAGGCTCCCTCATCAACAACTGCCCGTCCGATGGTCTTACCACCATGGACAACATCTATCGATAAAGCTACATGATAAGGGAGGCGAATTTTAACATCAGAGAGATTAAATTTCGCTAAGAGACTTGAAGAGTCCATGCTACCTAGAGCTGCTAAGAGGGCATTCCGCTAAGCGGGACAACTCTGTAGCACCTCCAAAGCTGACATAGCACAAGGATTCTGGGCCAAGTCTTCAACCACAGAGTAGTTAGAAGCGGCTCGGGCATTTGGGTTATGCAAAGTCTTCTTAAAGATACCTTTGGGTATCTTTGGCATTATTTCCGCAGGTTTCTCTATAGTGAGAGGGTTGGAAGGTTCACCTAAAGCTTCACCCTTCTCATCGGTCTCTTTCTCATAGTTTTTGTTCCTGGTTTGTAACAAAGTTGAGGATCTAACCATGTTGATATAATTAGGGTCAGGAGCAGTTTGACTGCCCCCTGCTACAGTAGAAGCTGAAGCAGAATTCTGCCCTTGGGGAAATGGATCCTTCAGGACAGCCGGTGGTTGAGCTTGTAACAGCTTTTGAGCTTGTTCCATGAGGGGACAAAGATGAGTAGGATGGTCCCCTTGGCACAACTTACAAGGGAACTTGATTTTCTTCTTTTCCTTTTTGCCCCCATCAGCATTGTTCGCGGGCTTTGGCTTGTTTTGATTTTGGTTTCCCTCTCCCTTTTTACCTTTCTTCTTCTTCCCACCGGGCTGCTGATTGCCCTTCGAAGAGGTTTGTGCAAAAACATTTGCACTTTGGGAGGAGGGGGCAGCCTTTGCTGCCTCCACCGTAGACTGTTTGACAGACAATTGGTGAAGTTGTTTTGTCAAAGACTCTACAGTGGGAGAGTTTACGGACCCAACCACACCATCGGCATGGGGTCCAAGCTTAGTTTTCTCGGCCTCATGTGAAGGCATTTGTGCCTCAGGGATAATTTCATATAGAATCCCAGACTGTGAATAAATCAAGTCCAACTACTGGGCCCTGAGTATGGCTTCTTCTTCACTAGTCACTCCTGATGTGGAGACATCCTTAGAAATGTATGGCAACAATGACTTAAGGAACCACTCTAATAAAAACTCAGGAGGGATGGTAGCTTTGATTAGACTCTTCTGCCTCCTCCACTCTTGGATATGATCCGAGATGTGGGTTTCCTTGTTTTGTCTGAAAGTGGACAGCAAATCCATTCCGAAATCGTAGCGAACTGGAAGCTGGAAGTGACTAAGGAAAGCACTAGCTAGGTCCCAGAAACTACTAAAAGCAGCAGAAGGCAGCTCAATGTACCATTTTGTTGCAGTGCCAGTCAAGGTCCTCTGGAACAGCCTCAATCTCACTGAATCTTCATTCAATGAGTTGGAAGAACACCATAGATGGAAGGTGGTGGCATGTGCCCTAGGATATTCACCAGCCTTACCTTCGAACTTAGGGATGTCCGAGGGCAGTTTGGTGGGAACAGGTGGCCACAAGGGGTCATGCCTCACTGAGTCATTCATCAATTTGGATAAGTCTGGCAAGTTCAAAGTTACCAGAAAAGGAAGTTTGGGCCTAACCGGTGCACTAGATGTGCCAGCTTGGGGATTAGAGGGTCCAGCCCCCAAATTCCCATAGGTAAAGGTGGGGTTGCCCCCTGACACCGATTGTGAAGTGGGAAGGTTGCTTTGGAACGGATTCCATCCGTAAGCCACTGGATTTTGGGTGGGAGGTGCAGTGTAAGTGGTTCGGGTCGTCCCCATAGAAGTTGGGTTTTGAAATACTGGAGCAGGTATCCCTCCACTAAACAAAGAGAAGGGAGAGCTCGTGTATGGGACCGAAATAGGGGTTTGGTAGATTTTCCCGTAAGAGGTGTTGCTGCCAAACTGCACTCCTACATATGAAGGAGGTGGACCTACGTATGGATTGGATGGGGGTATGTGCCCCCCATTCCAAGGGAATCCTTGGACAAAGGCCGAGGATCCCACCGGACCACTGTGGGTAGTGTAAGGGAAGGAAGAAGGAATTGTAGGCATACTAGGAATCCCAGTAGCCATATCACCAGACATACTTCCTATGTTTGAGTAAACCGGTGGTTGGACCACTCGGCTTGCTGGAGTTAAGGGTGTGGAAGGTAAACTAGATCTAGGGGTACTAACCGGGGGAGGTAGTACTCCTTCAACCAGAAGGGTTGAGGTGAAAAAAAATGAACTTTCTCCCTCAGAAGACATAGCTCTACCTACAGGTACACCTAGCACTGGTGAACTAAAAGGCCTAACCTGCACGATCACTGGATCGTTCAAATCAGTCAAGGGGGTATTATAATTTCTTGCAAACTCGTCAGTTTGCAATTCTTCTATCTAGGCTGTGTCAAAGTCAAAGCGGTTAGCTATTAATTTCGGTTCACCAAGAACCTCACTTACTCCTACTGGTTCAAAATAACCACCTGTGCTTAATCTCCGCCTTTGGGGTAAAGGTGGAGGTTCCAGTGGTGTGAGAGGAGGAAGGTTTCTCAACCTTCTTGACCTTCTAATCAGATGGTCCTCCAGAATTAAGACTTTAAAAAATCACACCCTAAGGCCAACTAAACACAAGAAGATCCACAGAGCATACACTAAAAAGATCCTAGAGTCTCAAGCAATCAAAACAGGCTATAAAGATATGCTTTCCCGAAGAAAGCTGATGAAAAGTTACTTGGCGTCCTTGAGGGGTTCTTAGGCACAAGCGGAGGAATCACCCAACCGCCCTCCTACACTTTCCACGAGGGTTACCTTCCAAGTCCGTTCAAGGTGAACCAGAAATAACCTTCCGGTTTACCTGGGTATGAGCCCTAAAAAGACAAGAGACTAAGGCTACCTTGACAATACCTACTATCTGGGGGGACAGTCGTCAGCCGAACTCGTATGCATGGGCAGGGTAGCTAAGCCTGAAAATATGTCTAGGACAGAATCCCCAGATGCGTAAAAATCCTGGGTTACGTTTTGACAAGGATTCGGGGGGTTATCCCCTCTGTCCAAGCCTCCACGCGGCCTAGTGCTTAACTCCCGTTTGAGAGGAGCTTCCCAGATACAGCGGTAGAACCAAGGATTTACCTAATGAATGGTCCACTACGTCTGAGTTTATAATTTGTGGGAAGTTTACACTCCCTAGCCCACAAATCTAGCCTAAGCTAGTAGGTGAAAGGCCCTACAAATAAAAACTTACTAATAAATTTTAAATTTATGCGTTAATTTTAAGGGCTTTTTTTTACTCAAAGGAAGTGGAAGTGATGGATTGTATGGTGTTTTGACTCAGCAGAAAATAAATGAAAGTAAAAGTGCATTTAAAGCAAACTAACATTATAAAATAAAATTCTTTTCATTTGTTCAGATATGTATTGATGAATTAACAGCACTTAATAAGAGAAAACTAGCCTATGTTTTTGTATTTTTCTGAGATAATATTTTTTAAACTGAAACAAACACTACTTTATGCAAAAATTACAATGCAAAAGATTAACTATGTTTTGTTTTTCACTTTAAAAAATGCTCAAAAAAAATACTATGCATCTACAATGCACTGCTTGAGTAAACTTGATATTTATGGACTGTGTAAAAACTACCAACTGAAGTAAACAACCAATCAGGACCAAAAGACCAGCAAGAAAAGCAGGCTAGGACCCTAGCTTGGGTGCAAACATTGACACAAAATCAATGCAAATTTTAAACAGGAAAGTGCAAACCAATAACTGACAGAAAGCAGACTGGAAAGACAGAGTCTAAGACCCTGATCACTGATCTAGACTCAGACACTCTCACCAACAACCCAAACAGGCCAAAAACTTCAAGATGCAAACAGTAAATAAAACAAATAAAAAGGGACTCAAGGGCTTCAAAAGCACTAAGATGTGATCACCTGAGACATTCAAAACAACTCTACAGCACTCTTAAATAAAATCTTCTTAGAAAACAGGACTTGTAACAGGAAAAAGAACAAGCAAACTTTCACACAGAAATCCCAGTTTCCAGGAGTACTCGCGACTGTATAGCAGTGCAAGTCACGAATGATTCGCGACTGTTCAGTGGAACAACCCGTGAATGCAACTCAATATTCGCGACTGTCCAAAAGGGCAACCCGCAAATGGGTATAAAAATTTCTCAAAAACAGAGAAAAAACCCAAGACTTTCAAATGCTGATAGTCATTAAGAAGCAGGATAAAAATCACAAGCAGACTTCAAGCAAACACTGGTCAGGAAAACAGAAAAAGACCTAAAGCAGACTAGGCTTCCCCAGCGGAGTCGCCAGTTCTGTTGTACAAGATAATTCACCTAATAACCTAGGTCTAGGGGGTTACCAACATACTCATTGCTTGCAGACAATTTGACTCTAAAAGCATAGAATAGGAAATAGGAAAGTAGAAGGACTTACTTGTATTAAACAAAGGCTGATCCTTGCAATCTTCTCCCTCTCTGATCCACTTCCAAAGTCTCTAGGATAGTTCCTCCTTCACCTGTTAATAAACACTCTTCCAGATACAAGATGATTCATATATATAGATGCAGGTTAGGCAAATCATATATTATATTGAAATGTAAACATTTACCAATCTACAAGATATGAAACACATATGGAAGAAGTAATATCTTTATTAACAATAATAGAAAGAGTTTAGGTTACAACCCAATGTCTGAACAAGGACTCCTCTGTCACCAAAGGATTCTGAGTTTCTCTGCTCCAAATATTTCTGTAAACAATCCACCAGCATAACTTTGCTCTCCAAGTATGACTTTCTCACACCCTCCCCAAGGACTCTATTTATATGGATGAAATGAGGCAGTTCTCAAAGGTTAGGGAGGTTGTGGTAGTTAAGAAGATTAAGTTAAATGAGTAAACTAATCTTCCATTAGCACATGGTTTTATGTTTTAATGTTGAGGAAACCATTCGCGGGTCTGTAGTAGAGCAACCCATGAATGATTCACGACTATATAGAAGAGCAACCCGCGAATACAAGGATTCGCGATTTGCTATATAGGAGACTCGCGAATGATGCGCGAGTTGTCAATATAGAGAGTCACGAATACAACTCAACATGGCAAAAAGGAAAAGTAACCAGCTGGGTATATAGGGAATGTACTTCATCATAATCCAAGGTATAGTGAATATAGGCAACCTCAATCCATAAGTGTCCTTTTGTGTGCCGACATGAGGGATATCAGCACTCGGACAGAGAGGTGCCATTCAGGTGTATAACAAACATGCAAAAGGAAACAAGAATCACCTAAGAAAAGAAAGACTCAAAACAACATGGATCACTCATGCATTCCAAGTCCAAACAAACCAAAACCTACTCATGAAAATGAAATGTATATTTTCCAATTCCAATGAATAATATCTACAGAAAAGAGCAAGATGTTTCAAGAAAAGAAAAGAATGTAAAATCTAATGGAAGAAACACAAACTCTCTTTGAATGCAAAGGGAATATAACAATCAAAGCGATTGTAGAATACACAATTCATTTTTTTCAAAAACTAAGCCAAAAACACACAAAAAATCAAAATACAAAGTCTAGAACAGGGCCTACCTGGCATTGCGCTGGAGGGGTCTTGACAGAGCGGTTATAGATCAGCACCATTTCTGGATAACAGGACTCAGGCGGTGGCACCGCGTGCTGCTAACAAGGTTAAGGCGATGGCACCGCTTCTCGCCAACAACATAAGAGTGGTTCCCTGTATAAATCCAAAACACAAAGGAGAACGAAAGACTAAGTTAGAAAAAGATCAGATAAAGGTAAAAACTGATAGATTGAGAGTAAAAGAGAGCATAAAAGGTCGAAATAATTCAGATCTAGATAGATCTGGAAGTTTCAAACCAAAATACACTGAGTCAGATAGCAGATTTGACTGGAGAGAGTTGGAGATGGATCCTATATTCGTACAAGAGTTGAAGAACTAAGGAAGATCAGATCAACTGATACATATATCTAATCCCCAGCGGAGTCGCCAGATTTGTAAGTAGGAATATTTCACCTTCTGCGGATAGAAGTTGTTCCTCTGGTTTGAATGGTTCAGATACAGAACAAATGAGTGAACGACAAAGGATGAAGACCCTCCCTGTATGTTGTAGACACTTGGAATGCTGCTTCGATAGTGAACCTGTGTACCTACAACCAGATCAAACATGCAAACACATCAAAGCTACCAGAACATCATCTACTTATCCATGTTAGTGACTAAGGAATCCAAGAACATTTACATGTGAAATCAAAATAACAGTAATGTGGGATGAAAATCAGCTTTGCATTAAGATGAATGGAGAAGTTTACAACCAATTAAGCCTTAGTGTCGACATGCATCTCCATGAAACCAACACTTCATCCCCATAAGCTCCAACTTTGCTCTCTATGCTCTCAAATGACTTGGGCCAAGTGGTCAATCCAACAACATAACAATACCTCTATAGTTATCCCCCTCAACCATGGACATGAGCTTGTATTTATAAGGCTCAATGGATAGGAATGGTTGAGATATTTGTGGATGAGGTGGCCTCTAAGATCCTATGATGGGGGATCTCAAGCTCAACTGACCCACAATGATAGGGACAAGGGAAGACACGAGGCTCATGATCTAGAAGCCTTGAGAAACTTCTCTTTTCCCCATTTTACCCAGGGTACCACTTTTCTCCTCTTATGATAGAGCGATTTAGGTTAGAAACGCTTATGGACCAAAGGCCATAGGTGGTGGCATCACTTATGGCAAACAAGATACAGGCGGTGTGAGAAAGGTACCGCTCATGGTTAATAGGGAAAGCACAGTGCTGAGTATTTTCTTGAAATATTGACAAACAATATGTGTCTCCACTCCAAGAGCTGGGATTAAGTGTAAATATGTAATTCAAAGGTCTTATCACATGGTGGTGATAGGATTTGGGTGTAACAGCCTATACTCACACGGTGGGGGGATGTATTCCTTCACCAAGGTGGTGGTGAAATCCAGGGTGGATATGACAATGACTTCTATGCATGGTGGGACTGCTATGTGGATGATTTAGAGTAGTTCCCTTATGTTGGTTTGGGTTTTTTTGGAGATACCGAGTTGATTCTTCCTCCAGGACAAGCATGGGGAGAGATGAGTGAGTTTTTCTTTTTCAAGTATTTAAATTTTTTATGATTTTTTTTTCATAAGTATTATATACATATATAGATTATTCGAGTCTAAGTATTCTTTTATATGATGCAGATATTGGGCCTATTTGGCCAGATGGGAATCTGAGAACTTTTTTTTGACCTATAGATGGAGCTGAGGATGAAGCTATGCTTCGTCTTATAGAGGGAAAGTTGTCCAAGCTCACTCATGATGTGCTGACTCTGACAATGGATCGGATCCCCATTTCCATGCAGGAGCATGTAGTGGGAGTACCGTCATCTTGGGTACGTCTAATTTAGAAGGTGTCTAGGGCTATGTTCTGTTACCGAGAGGTTGTGGCGGAGGTAGATGAAGCTGATGAGGCTAAGGAGCCTCCATACATATTAGCATGTTGAGGATTATGATCCTATTTGTGTATTTTGATGGAATTATTTATTGGATATTCAGACCATAATTCAATGTATATGAACCTATTTGACCTATATACATATATATGACGAGTTATTTACATGTGTTTCTATGCATATTTGTGTATTATTTTTACAATGTGCGTGACAAATTCCTATCGAGAATGTAATCATCATATGCGCTAGTAATTATGTTTTGATTTCTTGGAATGTGTTGATACATAATATTCTCATAATTTATTTCAAGTAACATAATCCTAAAAAACTTATGTAATAGAGTAGGGTGTTTCAGCTGATAGAATCCATTGAGTTGAGAGACTACTAATTGAGAGTCGAGTTTGACTTCTAGAGAAGTGATACCATGTGATATAACATCCCAAAGAATATTAATAACATCATTGTACTCAACTACATTGTTAGTTGCAGGACCTAAGCAAGCACCTCCCAAGGAAACTAGTTGTCTTGTGGGTGCATAAATAACCCAAGCAGCTAAAACCAGGTTGGAGGTGTGACAGATTGCACCATCAGCAAACACTATGAACCACTCCAAACACATCTAAAACAACACCAGACTACATAAGAAACACTAACCACACATGAACATTTACAAAATTATACAAATATACAAGAAAAAGCATAATGCCTAAGTGTAATACTTCTTCAGGTAGAGCCTGTTTCGGGGCTCAGAAAGCTTATTACCATCATAATCAACTAACTGGTATGCACCCTTATTTAGGACATTGGACACAAGGAATGAGCCTAACCAAATATATTTGAACTTGTTTTTCCCCAGGGGTTGTTTATCTTGGACATAGACCAAGACAAGTTACCCTTCGGAGAAAACCCTAGGTTTAACGACTTTGTCATATTGGTTATTTACCTGTTTCTTATGTGCTTCACTTTTTGTAAGCGCATCTCTGTGTTGTTCATCTAGATTCTCCATATGCAGCAAACGTTCCTCTACATCATAAGTATCAGGAAGTACGTGAATTACAATCTTTAAGGATGATATCTAGCATTCCATCAGCGTAACTGCTTCCACCCCATCAATGAGTTGGAAAGGTGAAAACCCTATCATAGCCTTAGAATTCATTCGATACACCCAAAGTGTAGGATACAACATGATATGTCAGTTTGATCTACTCGCATTAATAGTCCTCTTCATAATGGTTTTCAAAGTTTTGTTAACAACTTCTACTTGCCCATTCGTCTGTGGGTAAAAGGAAGACGAGTGTTCTTGCCTAAAACCTAACATAGTAGTCAATTTTGTCATCATCTTGTTCTGAAAGTGACTGCCATGGTCAGTGAAAATCTGCTTTGGAATACCAAACATGTGGATGATTTGATTGAACATGAAGTATGATGTCATCTCACATTGGCTTTAAAGGTAGGAATTTACTCTTCCCACTTTGTAAAGTAGTATACAATGACAATGATATACTTATGGCCCCGACCAAACATTGGGTTGCAGGTCATGAAATCTACCCCCCACTTGGTGAAGGGCCCTACCACATTGATGGGATAAATAGGATAAGGATGTGACTGCATATTTCTGGTATATAAATGGCACATATGACAACGTTTTACAACTTCTAAGCAATCTTTAAATATGGTAGGCTAGAAATAACCGGCACACAACTTCTTTTGGGATGTTGCTAACCCAGATAAATGACCCCCACATCCTCCACTGTGAAAATCATTTAGGAAAAGATCATCCTCCTCAAGGGTAAGGAATCAACGTAAGATGGAATCTAACCCTCTTCTATATAATGTATCTCCGATGATGAGGTAGTTTTTAGCATTCCATCTTAAATTGAGTGGATCTTCTTGTGAGAAGGTCGTGGAACACTTCAAAGTATGAATATATACTAAGATATCTACGTACCAATGGTCAGAGCTTGATATTAAGAAAATGCGCTCATCAGGGAATGGTTCATCTTTTATCACTAAGCTCTCATTACTTGGGAACTCTGAGATAATTTCCTTGAATACCAGGGAATTTTTTGACTTGGAGGACTGGAAATATAAGTCAAAACTTGGAGTTTGACAATCCACTTATTGAGTTTTCCCTTGATTATGTGTCGAGACAAGACATACTGAAATGGATTCACACCCGCAACTACAATATTTTTCCTAAAAAAATGTAATGTCTCAACCTCTAGACGACATAGACTGTCTCCAAATCCAGTTTCTGCACGTGTAAATATATAAGATCAGGACCAGCCAAAGCATGATTGAGTTAATAGATGACATGCTCCTAGAGCTTGTCATCCTCATGAACTAGCACTACACCAATTGCAGACTCAAATGCATCTAGATACAATATAAATTCCTTCGTGTAATCTGGAGAATGCAAAAGAGGATATGATAACAATGCTTTCTTTAATGCCTCGAATGATTGTTGCATTGCTTCATCCCATAGAAATGGGGTTTCTTGCTTGAGGATGTGCATGAAACCTTTGATTATCTTGGCATAATTCACAATAAAACGTCTAAGAGAGTTAGAATTCCCTTGTAGACTATGTAGTTGTCTAATGGTTCGAGGAGAAGGAAGATTAATAATTGCCTCGACTTTCAATGGATTGACCCTTATAGCTTTGTTAGAGACTATGAAACCTAGAAGTCGCACTGATTCGACACACTTATGGGGATTTATGTAGATCTTATAGTTCCTGCATCTTTCAAATACTAAATGAAGATGATGTGAATGATTTTTTTCTTTTACGAGAATGAGCCGAAAGATCATCTAGGTAGTATTATAGCTGATTTTACCACACATGGTAGATCACATATATATGGCCTTCCCTGTCCCTCTACAGACTCTTTGGACCCCATAGACTATTTTTGTACCTTTGATGTTTACAAGATCATCCCTAAAAACACCTGTTATTTGTTGTACGCGACTTTTAATCCCTTTTCCGCATATACTGGTGGATATTACCCTTAAACCCACGTACATTGAGATGTGTGCAAAAGGCCAAATATTTTTTGATTTTTCCTTGATATGGATCCAAGTCACTTGTCTCTTGGCCTTCCATATTCCTCAAGATCGCTCAAATTTGACCTTCCATTACCCCATTGAAGCACTATATAAGGAACCCTTTGGATACATTGAAGGGGAGAGGAATTAAAGAGCAAGAAAACTATAGTCCATTGTTGTCGTAGCTTGCTTATACTTGAGTCTGCATCCCTTTGTCCCTTGGAGCACTTTGTGTTCTTCCCAAGCTTTCCTTTGTTTGTGAGCTTGCTATCAAGAGATGGAGGATTGAGGTGGTGGAGGCCCAGGTGGAGGACTCAGTTTCTCCAGTTCGCAGACGTGCCGACAGAGGTTGTCACTCATGTAATCTCTGATTTATATTAATATAAATATCTTTTCCTTTCCAATGATGTGCATTTAAATGAATATTGAATGGCATGGATGCTTTTAATTGCTTATACATTATTGATTATATATGCTAGAGTAGGTTTGACACCATTATAGAACATGCTTGTCTTGTTTGTTGTTGTTGAGAGAGCAAATTGTTAACACAAGCGGGATTGGAAAAAGCTCAATGCGGATCTACATCAACCATCCGAAATAAGGTATGTTTTGAGATATTTTAGTGTTAGATGTTTTATTTCTCTTGCATATTGGGAAGGGATTGATTTCTGCGGTTTCTCTATCTATTGTGGTACACCCTAAGCCATAGGAATTTTTCTCCATAAAAGAATTGGCGACCATACTGGGGATGTTCCTTGTTGTTCTTTGGGGGTTGGGGGCACAATGTGCTTGATATTCTTGACTTGCTCTTTGTTTCTCCTTGTTTCTGTGTTTCATTTTATAGTATGTTCATCTATTGACACTCCCCTTTATTGGTTTGACCCTTGGCCTGCTTTACCATTGTCTCCTTTGTATACACAGGTTTTTGGCCAAAAGTCGTGTACATACGCGGATTTTTGGCCAAAAGTCCCATATACATGCAGGTTTTTGGCCAAAATCCATGTATACATGCAGGTTTTGGGCCAAAAGTCGCGTACATATGCAGTTGTTCTTTAAACAGTCGCGTACATCCTCCCTTTTGGTTGAGTTTGATGTTATGGGAAGTTGTTGGGTGGGAAGTGAGTGTGGTTGGGGCTTACTGGGTTATTATTGTGTCTGTTGACTGCTTCTTTTGTGACCAGAGACCACTTTTTCATTGATTTTTATTTGAATTAGTTTTATTCATTTATCTTTTTGTTTTACCATTATTGCATTACTCTTTTTGGCTCGATGTCTTATTGGGCTTGTGTTTTATACTTGTTGCAGAGACTGGGAGCTTTAGATGAATTTTATTGCATTTTTCATTCTTTTATATTGAAAAATACAAAATAGTTGCACTCTTAGTTGCATCTTAGATATGGATTTGAGGAGGTACTTCCATTGGATTTCTTGGATGAGAGTTGTATTTAGGATTTCATATAGGAAGGATTGCATTGACATTTTCAAAGGAATGGATATTTTTGCATCTCATGTAGTGGCATACCCTATTTTTCATTATACACATTGCACTTGGCATTGTTTGTTAGGTGTGCATATTTAATTCACTGTTGAGTCATAACTTCATTAGTTGCAGGACCATTTCCCTTTAAGTAATCACAGCCATTAAAATCAACGCATAATTTAAAATGAACTATACATTTTTCTCTTATAGGGTTCACAAATAAGATTAGGATTTAGAGTCTTGGAATATTTCATTGTGAGTCAATTCTCCAAGGCTACTAAACAAAAAACAAGTAGGCGTCTGTCTAGGTGAGACAGTGAAATCCTTGGTATAATTAGTGTTTCTCAGGATGCTCCTCTTACACGGGAGTTAAGCACGAGGCAGTGAACGCGATTGTGACTAGGATGACCCCTGGTTACTTTCTGTTAGCACTGGATATATTTCCAGGATCATATTCATATCTGGGGACTCTTTTGAGTTTCGGGCTTTGATACCCTGCTCATACGGTTGATCTCGCCTGCGACTGTCCGCCTGAGCATTGGTTATATTGGGGTGACCTTAGTTTCCTTACCTAGGTATCATAGGGGGTACTTGCAGAGGTTATTTTATAGGTGTCCCGGCCTGGTAGAGGTCAGAAAGCACAATCGCTTTATGCGTTGAAGCTGAGGGCCACTATAATTGGTTATGTACCTCCACTTGTAGTGTATGGGAGTTTCGAGCCTCTCCTAGGCGAGACATACCTGCTGCATTCGGGAGCTCACATATCCTCCCCTTGGTTTGTTTGTATTTTGGCTGTATATTTTCTTAGTAGTGTGCTCTTTATGTGCTAGTTGTCCTTTGGGATCGTGGTTACTTGAGTATATTTATGCTCTCTTGAGTTCAGATCCTTTTATTTTTGGGATGATTGGTATCCTATCACCCATCCTTAGTCCTAGTACGGACCCTGGTGTCAGACTTGGGGGCATCACAGCCCCTTACCGTGCTCATATACTTGGGAGTGGTCACACTCCTCCTTTTTTTCCATTTGTGGAGGATGTTGACTCCATTTTCTCAGTCTTTACACCGGTCGACACCCTCACAGGGGTGGTAGTGGATGCATGAACATTGGGTCTACACCTTACATTCCTTTTCATGTCCCATCGTTCATCGCATTGTTTCCTTTGGGTGCAGCTATCATGATCATTCCTCCCTATATCCTATAGTTTGGATTCTTTATTGACTATTTTGGGTTGTTTTGGACTTATATGGTTGTCATGTAGGGTCCAGTGTTTGTACACTCTCTCCGAGGTTTTGACCTGTTCGTGCCTATCATAGGTATTATGTCAAAACTAGCATATAGGTTAGGATTTCATATCTGCTTGCATTTTGCATGACCTTGTGACCATTTCATTTTAACCTTAGGTACGAACCCATTCCATGGTATCACGAAACCTTCATGCTGCTGTTAGAAGTCATGCTATGTTAATGGTAGAGAATTCATATACATGGGTGTCCTAGTTAGCTCCCTTTTTCATTTGGTACCCATGATGTGAGTCCTCTCTTAGGTCTAGGAGTCCCTTTTAGTCTCGTCATGACTTTGAGCAAGAGATTCATACTCCTCTTGACCTTTATGCTGGTCATTTCCCTAGGAATCCCTTGTATATGTAAAGTTGTAATTGCATTATCATGAGTTTTGCTTGCCTTATTGAGCCTTATGCTGGCTTCCCTGACTTTGATTATTAGCCATATAGACCGAGCTTGTCTCATGTCTATCCAAGCAAAGCCTTTTTCTATATATTTTGCAGCTTGATTCCCCATTTTTTACCGAGAGGGGACTTTCCCCTGAGTGTCGTCATCCTACACATGTTCCCTTACATTGAGCATGGGTATGTTCCACTACATGGAACTAGTTTGTTTGCCCCTTGATACTCATCTCCTCCTAGATTTGTAACTATAAAGCACTTTTATTCTTTTTCAATATTTTCAAAATATCTGAAAAAGTCCAAAAAAAATCAAAAAACCAAAAAGTCGGACAAGGAAAGATGTTATCTTTGGCAGTAGTCGAGTTGTGTCTCCTTTGAACGGAGCACTATATATCACATCTGTTGGTTGGGTTAGTAGTTTTACTTTAGGAGTTGTACTCGTATCTTTGAGTTTACCTCCACCGACTAGTTAAGCTTCCAGTCCCTATGGAGCCTCTGTCAATGCCTCATGCATCGCAGAGATGTCCCAGTTTTGTATATTGAGTCTATGCTGCCTACATTTAGTCACCATTCACCTTTATGCTCTTGTTTGAAGGAAGTTGAATCCTGAGTTAGCCATTCTTTAGTTGTCTTGACTTTGCATGTCAGCCATTCTTGGTACTATTACTAGTTCATGCACATCTTATTCAAGTCCTTCCACATTATACAGCGTTGTTGAGTACCTCATGTTGGTTGATACGGGATGCCTTAATGCCCTCCTTCCAGTAGATTCCATCCCATTGACTTCAGATCATTTATTTTGGGATAGGAGTCTAGAGTCATTTGAGTGCCTTGAGACTTACAGTCATCAGTGGTAGGTTCTCTCGCCATTGACAGTTTTGGGAATACATCAATTTCCCCTGATCGATGGATTCTTCCAAGTGTTCAACCTCAACACATTTATTCACACTTGTGAGATTGTACTCTAGTACCTTGATTCTCATTTTCATTGTCAGTGGGTGATCTCATGTCTATTAATGGTATACATCAATGACCGGTAATCAGACGATGGACTACTATGTTCGACCTTGACACCTTTATTCACGTAGTAGGACATGTACTCATAGCATTTTGTGTAGAAGAATTTCTATATTGGTGGCATTTCTTATATGCTACCTCCTTGATCGTGCCAGTGTTCATGAGATTTCAGCTCTCGTGACTTGATTCCAGTGTATACTAGATATCTTCAGCCATTATGGAGATCTTGACCCATGGTATATATTCAGCTTTCATGGAGATCTTGGTCCTCTGTATATCTTCATCATGAAGATTCTGATATATTGTATATTGTACTTGGTGATGACCACACATGTCACAGTTTGTATATCATGCCTATTCATGGCCATTGTACTCTTATGTATCTGAGACTGCAATATGTATTTGTAGTCATGTGCAGAGTTTGATTATTGTACTATACTAATGGATGGATGGTTCTTCCACCTGGTTCTTCATCACTCCACTTCTGGGATGGACTTATAATGTATTTCACCCATCGTATTACCCGTCTGACCTCACACATTAGGGGGCATCTGTTATAGCTGATTTTACCACACATGGTAGATCACATATATATGGCCTTCCCTATCCCTTTGCAAACTCTTTGGACCCCATAGACTATTTTTGTACCTTTTATGTTTACAAGATCATCCCTAAAAACACCTGTTATTTGCTATACGCGACTTTTAATCTCTTTTCCGCGTATACACGTGGATATCACCCTTAAACCCGCATACATCAGGATGTGTGCAAAAGGCCAAATATTTTTGGAGTTTTCCTTGATGTGGATCCGAGTCACTTGTCTCTTGGCCTTCCATATGCCTCAATATCGCTCAGATTTAACCTTACATTACCCCATTGAAACACTATATAAGGAACCCTTTGGATACATTGAAGGGGAGAGGAATTAAAAAGCAAGAAAAATATAGTCCATTGTTGGCGTAGCTTGCTTATACTTGAGTCTGCATCCCTTTGTCCCTTGGAGTACTTTGTGTTCTTCCCAACCTTGCCTTTGTTTTTGAGCTTGCTATTGAGAGATGGAGGATTGAAATGGTGGAGGCCCAGGTGGAGGACTCAGTTTCTCCGGTTCGCAGACGTGTCGACAGAGGTTGTCACTCATGTAATCTCTGATTTATATTAATAGAAATATATTTTCCTATCCAATGATGTGCATTTAAATGGATATTGAATCCATGGATGCTTTTAATTGCTTATACATTATTGATTATATATTCTAGATTAGGTCTAACACCATTATATAGCATGCTTGTCTTGTTTGTTGTTGTTGAGAGAGAAAATTGCTAACACAAGCGGGATTGGAAAAATCTCAATGGGGATCTACATCAACCATCTGGAATAAGGTATGTTTCTAGATCTTTTAGTGTTATATGTTTTATTTATCTTGCATATTGGGAAGGGATTTATTTCTGCGATTTCTCTGCCTGTTGTGGTACACCCCAAGCCATAGGAAGTTTTCTCCGTAACAGGTAGGGATCGATAATGTGCTTGATATCATGAAATGAAAAAATTGATAGCTCATTGAAAGGTTTCCCCAGAATTATTCAAAACAAATGACATTTTCTAGTATGCGAATGTACCCCAGGGGAAGATAAAGGAAGTTTTATGTTGGTCCTTGGGTTTTATCTAAATCTAGTTATATCTCGAGAAGCCATCCATAAGTGAAAAAAAAATCACTACATGCACAAGCATCAATAATTTGATTTATGAATGGTATGGGGTAGTTATCCTTAGGGAATTTCTTATTCAAATCCCTGAAATCGGTACAAACTCATATGGTCCCTTGTTTCTTATTAACTGAAAGAGGGTTGGATACCCATTCCATGAGACAGATAGGGTATATGAAACCAGCCTTCAATAGTTTCTGTACTTCAGCCTTAATGACTACCACTTTCCATGGATTTACAGGTAAAAGATTTTTTCAAATAGGTTTAACATTAGGGTTTTTTCTAATCTCATGCTATACAATAGATGGGTTGATGCCTAGAATATCCTCATAAGACCAGGAAAAGACATCATGGAACTCCTTGAATAAGGCCGTATAGCTGGAAATATCTTCAGGTGAAGAGTTTTCTCCAATATGAACATTCTCCACGACATCAGGATTGGTAGAGATATTGATCGGCATGGTGGAAAAAATGTTTTTCATATTCCTGTCAACAAACACTCTCTCCTTAGGAAAAGGGTTCATAGGCTGATCAATACCTAGAGTTAGTATTACGTGGAACTCAGAATTTTCTATCATGCTCATATCCAGTAGGAATTAGGATTAGTGATGTAAGTCTTCACAAAGTTTCTTAGGTCCTATCGTAGCCTCTAGAATGGCTTCATCAGATGGTAAAACTATATCTAAGCAGTCATACGAATATGTTGAGTTATTTTCCCATGCAAGAAAATAACCTTCATCTAACTCTTCTGAGACGGGAGGAGTCGAGATGGAATCAATAGTAGCATCGAATATATCTTGGCAGGATACTTCTATTGTTGACAAGGGAACTTCAGGTTCATCTCATGAAAGGAGAACCCATGAGTCAGTTCTATATACAACTATACAAATGTTCTTCCATACACTAGTCATGCCTAGGCAGTTTATAGGAGTGGGAATATCAAAAGTGCCCATCAATGAAGTGTACATCCCAGCTCCTAAACTCTCATTCGTTGGGTGTGATTGATTAATCAAAGGTACATTGGACTATGAAGTATCCATATGACCCCTCCGAGTATATGACGTTTTATTATTATTCACCAATTTTACTTCATGCGAGAACATGAGAACTCGAAAAACGGACGACGGAATAACACACATAACATGGGTCCAACTCCTCCCCAAGAGTAAGTTATAATCCAGAGGGTTATCTACAGCCTCAATTTCTACTAAGACTATTTTCCTTACCAGTTTTATATTGAAATATGGTAGAATACCGTGCGGGATGAAAGATATTCCGTCGAAAGCACTCAACAAACAGCTAGACAGAACTAACTCAGGGGTTCCTAGATATTTCCAACATGAAATAGACATTACGTATGTTGATGCACCTTCATATATTACCGTGCATACAATTGTTTTTCAACCATGGACTACATCAATCGAAAAGTCCACATGGTAAGGCAAGTAAGGTTTAACATCAGATAGGCTAAACATAGCTATCAAGCTCGCAGATTCCATACTACCAATAGATGCCAAAAGTGCATCACACTGCGAAGGACAACTTTGTAGCACTTCTAAGGTGGGCATAGCACAAGGAATTTGGGCCAGATCTTCCACAACCAAGTAGTTGGGAGTGACCCTCGCATTAGGATTGTGAAATGTCTTTTTGAAAACACCTTTCAGTATTTCAGCATAGTATCAGTCAGTTTTTTGATTGAAAGTGGGGCTGATGTTTCCGCAGTCTGTTTATATTTATGTGGAGCCTCATATTCATAGTTCTTGGCTTTGGTCTGCAGTAAGGTGTGGGATCAGACCATGTTGATATATTACTGATCAACAGAGGGAGTAGTGTGCGTGCCCCCAGCATTCTTCGGATCACTAGAAGTCACATTTTGTCCTTACGACAATGGGTCCTTTAGGATGACAGGTTCTTGTTGTTTCAACAAATTCTGAGCCTGATCCATTAGGGGACATTGGTAAGTCAAATTATCTTCCTGGAAAATCTTGCAAGGAAACTTGACTTTCTTCTTTTCTATCCCCACCCCCCTCCTCAGCAATATTTGTGGGTTTTTGTTTATTCTGACCTCCATCACCCTTTTTACCCTTATTTTTCTTCTTACAGGGATGTTGAGTGCCCTTCTTGGTGGATTGTGCATTATAAACATTAGCATTATAGGGTGAGGGAGTGGCACCCTTGTATACATCTGTTGCAGCTGCAACAATTTCCCAAAATTCAAAAAAAATTCGGGACCCTCCTTTAACTCATTTTGGATCAGCTTTTGTGTTTGCTTGATGTTCTGCAAAAAGACTATTGTTAGGCCAACAATGTTTCACTTTTTGTTTAGTTCTACCTTGCCATCGGAAGCATTTGGATGTTCAAATCGAAAATCTAGTCATCTGCGCACCTGCCGTTGCGGAGAAGTAACAATAAACCGGGTCCGATTCAAGATTTGTTGTCTTCAATGCCTTTATTTCTCTTATTTGTCTTGATCGACGTTTTGTTGGAAACCCGTCGGAACGTATTGTCTCTATGTTTTCCGCAGTTGTGGATGGCGCTCTATGAAGTTCCCCGATGATTGCATTAACCTTTTCACCTCCGCCGTTTGTTTCACTGACCCTTGAGTTTTCAGCATCCGCCATTGCGGCTTTGCAGAGCGTTGTCTTTCCGGCATGGTTTGATTTTATTTTCCACGGAACCGATGTTTCTTGTTTAAAGTCATGTTGGTTTTCTCTCTGGTTTTCGACGTTCTGCGGAACTTGATATCTTTTGTGTTTTCGTCGTTGCGGATCTCCAACTTTCTATCACTCCGATGCTTTAATCTTGCGAGTTCCGATGCAGGTATCATTTTGTTTCGTTGATGTCGCCTCGGCGGTTCTCCCAATGGTGTCATCGTCCGACGTTGCGGAGGAAATGTTGATATGGCCGCCAATCCCTTGCTTTTGCCGCCCGTTGACCTTTTTCCCGCTGAGTATAGTTAACTGGGTGTATATATATAGTGGGTCAGGTAGTTTATTATTTTATTGTTATTTTTGGATTGTCTCTGCGCTGTTGTTTTCGTTCGAGCAAAACCGATTTTTCGCTGTCAGTACCCTCGTCCTAGGTGGCTCCACCGTGGAAGCTCAACGGTTTTCCTCCCGTCAGTCATGCAGCAATGCCTGGTACGCCCTTGTACTCATTTTCCCTTTCTGTTCGATTGGATGAGCTATTTTCTTGGCTCCGCGGTTAGGGTTTTTACTTAGGTTCCCGTCTTGAAATGTATATATTACGAAGTGAATGGCGTGACTATTAGTGCGGGGTTTTTTGTGGTATGCTTAATGTTTTCTTCCACATCTGTTATGGTCTTACATCCCGCACTCGATGGTTGGGGGAACCAGTGTAGACGGTCGTTACGCTGTCTGCACCTGTTTGCCCCATTTTGTGTTCGGCGGTCCGGGGAAGGCTTTCATGGCTTTCATGGAGAATACTGGGTTTGTTTCAACTAGTCCTGTCACCCACATTCTGCAAACCATGACCTCAGTGTAGTTTTCAGTTCATTGTTTAGAGCGACCCTGTTCACGGTCGATTTCGAACCTAAGCCGGTCTGGGGTAGTATCTCATTACCCGGTCTAAGATGGACCGCAAGATTAACATGTACATTGTTCTAGGGTGCTGTCACCAGTAGCGTCCCCTTGAGGCATTTTGATTTAGTGCCTCTGGTATTCATGTAACACGTAGGTCATGGTACCGAGAGAGGGCCCGGGATGGTTTTCATTTGTGATGAAGGCCTTGTTTTTTCACATCCAAGCTTTGTTGGACTAAGCTGGTTTTAGTTTTAGACAGGAGCATTTTTTTGAACATATTTTGCTTATTTTATAACCGCAGTCATGTTTAACGCAGACAAGGTAAAACCTTTATATTGTTATCCTTATTTTTAACTGTTGTCCGTAATAACCTAACAGAACCTAAATTGCAATGTTATACATGACAGGGAAATTCTTCTGAACTTAAGATGTCTAAGCGTCAAAAGAAGAAGGCCCCCATGGTCAAAGAAGAACCCGACGTCGAAATCATCACCAGGGTTGAATATATTTACGAAGACACCAAATGCATAATCGATGTAGAGCCCGAATATCAGTGGGGAGATATCTACAGGTTGATTACGCGCCGAGAGGTGCCTGACATAGGCTTTGAGGAAGAGAACATCTACACCAACATAGAGAGGTCTTCATTAATGAAGATTGCTACGAGACCTGAGCTCTTTCCATGCTCAGAGGTGATTGGTTGTATTCTACCAAAGGCACATGTGACCACCATGATTCTGGAGAATGTTGATAAATAGGGTTATGCTTCCTATAGCCCTGGATATGTAGCCCTGGCCTACCACTTGCCAGAATCACAAATATATTTAACTGAAGACTGGCTGAAAAGCATCAAGATGGACCTCGTCGAGACACTCAAGAGGATGCTCATGCCTGGAAAAAACTTTAGAACCAGGCCAACTGGAGAATATGACACCGCAAGCCTAAGAACCCCTTATAGGTCCATTGCCTTGATGCTCAATAGGATTTTTGGGAGAGCCCATGGCAAAAGCTTCAAATTGGAGTGGGTGCTAATAAGTTTTTATGTTGCAACATAGGGGACCATTTTCAATTGGGCCAACATTGTGTCCAATAGCCTCTCAGACTGCATGGCATCAGCACTAGGGGGGGTGTCCAAAAAGAAATCAGAGTTCTACATGAGCTCCATACTGATTGATTGCATACTATGCAATCAACCCTTCCCCAACCTGAAATGCATCTGGGACTGGGAAAGATCACCAATTTACTCAGCATACAAGCCACTGTGGGCCCACAAATACCACAGTCACTACAGGGAGGTGTACGAACATTTCATTATGCCATTGTATACCCTGATTTTCTTAAAAGCATGTGATTGCATGTCGGAGGAGGCATTGCAAGTGATTGAAGAGTATGCTGATTATTATCTGACAGAGGATGGGCTATATTTCTGAATGTTTGGAGGCTCTAGAGCACCCTCACTACTGCCAAATTATTCCACAGACTATATAATTCACAAAGAGGCAGTTAGGAAAGTCTTCCTAGATGGCATAGGAAGTTTTTTATTTGAACATAAGAAGGCTGCATACCCTCCTTTTCCTTTCAGATTGGGGAGTTACAAATTTACTAGACTAAAGAAGGGAGATGAATTCATGGAGGAATTGGAGAAGTTCCATTTTGGGGAAATGCCCTTCCACGGGAATGACTCCTGTAACAAGGTTGCAAAGCACTGCAAAGAGGCTATGTCCATTTTGAATACACTAGCCACTAGGATAGAGAGGAGTCCATTTTCTGCAGTGTACTCAACATGACGGCCTTAAGGAAAAGGTTTAAAAAGAAAATCACCACCAAAGGTGGAAAGGGGCAGGACGAGTAGGAAAAGGCCGAGGAGGAAGAAACCAAGAAAAGAAACGAAGAAGCTCATAGGTTAGCCCAAGAAGCCGAAGGATGGCTAAAAGGAGAGGAGGAGCAGAAAAGAAGAGTTGCACAAGAGGTAGCTAGAAAGGTAGAGGAAGCTTCCAAAAGTGAAGAAGAAGAAAGAAAAAGGAAAATAGATGAAGAGTGGAAGAAGAAAGAAGCAGAGAAGATAAAGCTGGCACAAACAATGACTGAACAATCAGCTTCTGATGCAGCAGAAAGTCAGGCCCAGGACTTGGAAAACCCCGACATCCAAGATATTGAAGTACCTGCTACCAGCACACCAGGACAGTCTATGGTCCCCACCCTTAGGCTGATCCCCTTTGAACAAAAGAAAGGGGAAGAGGTACCATATTTTAATACTATATTTTATGATAAAGAAAAGAAAAGGATAGTAAAAAGAACTGAGAGGAAGGTTGAAACAGGGGGGCTGTCTGGTAAGATGATAAATGATACAACCATTGTATATGGAACAGACAGAGACCCCAGGTTCACTATCAGGGTGGGGGCTGCATTGATCCATGCTTCAGAGGACAATGTAGATAAAATAATGACAGATCTAGAGCAGTCAAAGAAGTCTTCTTCTCAACTCAAAGATACCTTGAGAAAGGAAAGAGAAGAAAACAATAAGTTAAATAGAAAGTTTGAAGACATGCAAGAGGAAATAAAGTCTTCAAAAGCTGAACTGCAGGTCCTCCAGATAGAGAAAAGATCTATGGAGACTGCCCAAGAGTGTCTGGAGAAAGTAAAACAAGAATATCAAGAGTTGAGGGCAAAGAAGGAGCAGCTGCTAGGTAAGATAAAGGATCTGGAATTGCAGAAGACTACCTAAGAAGCAAATGAGACGCAATCTCAAGAGTATGAGGCAAAACTTAAAGAACAATTTACCTCATTGACAACAACTTTAGAGGAATCCAGAGAACAACAAGTTAGTCTTCAACCTTTCAAGGAGCATTTCTTGGCACAGAGAAGAAAAATGTACCAGCTACAGATGGCCATTGAGGAAGAGCAGTGTAAGGTATTGTAGGTGGACAATCGGCTAGAAGAGATTCTAGAAACCTCTTCTTATTTTATTGACTGATCTCAGGACATCCTAGAAGTCCTGACAGGAAGGATGGCAAGGTTACAAACTAATGAAGAAACTCCTACGGAGTTACCCTCGAAAGATCAATAGGCTCTCAAGCAGGACTACGATTTTTTGGAGTTTGCCATCAACACGGCCGAAGAGTTTAAGAAGGTTGTTAAAAAGACAAGAGGAGCATGCGCAGAATTCTTTAGGAGGTTGTTGATTACGTGTAATTGATGCCAGATAGAGGCTGAACAAAGAATGGATGCTTTTCCAGAACACAACCTGTTTTTGGAAATTTTACAAAGAAGGTATCATGAGGATAAGCAAAGAATACAACACATTAAGGATTTAGATGAACAAATCCTAAGGAACAAGGTATATCATTCAGCGATTAGTACATAGGTGTTAGAAGACCAGCTTCGGCTGAGTGCAGCCAGGATAGAAGCCATCAGAAACCAAGCTGCAAAATTCGAAATAAATATTTGATTCTTGGAACCTTCTGAGTTTGAAAGTATTGCTTCAGAGGCATCGGCTTGGAAGAAATTTTTAAATAGCCAGGCAGGGCCCTCCTCATGAACATTAGTCCACCTTTATAATATCTTGTAAATTTTGTAAACGCTTAGTGAAAGTGAATTTTTTGGGAGGCGAAGAGTTGGGGAAGCCCAGGAGTCATCCGTGGGAAGCCCAACAGTCTTGTTCTTTTGTATAAATATAGATTATTTAGATGAGAAAAGGACTTTTTTCCAGTTAGATTAGTAAAGAGATATTGTAAGAAGAACTACTTCCTTTTGCAATAAAGAATTACAGTTTGCCTATCGGAGAAAGTATGGTGGAACAATCAAATGTTATGCTATGGATTTGTTGAAGAGGAACTATTTCATTTTCAGCTTTTGTCCACTAACTATGAGATCGTTCTGACTTTCAGGACCTACGTTCTTGTTTAAATGATTTCTGGTTTATTTTATGAAAATGCCACCATGAGTAATGAATGTTGTTCTTAAGCGATTAGCTATCTGGTTGTTTAAATATCTTTAATTGTTCATGTGTTTTTGTAAGAAATATTGGCTATCTGTAATTTCTCTTATAATGCATGCACAAGATACATTACTCATTAATAAGTTACTATCTTGCTCCCTGGGGATAGGTAGGTAGTTAGATTTATTTTCTTGCTGTATGTGCGATTTAGATGCTCGAGAGTTTAAGACGAGAGGTAAGAACCTGCGCATCACATTGTGAATACTCCTTGCATTCTTTATCACTCTGCATGTTAAGTAGGCACTTGCATATCATCCTTTAATTCAAAACACAAAAATATATACGGTGGATCACGCCGCAACCAGTAAAACCTTTCATTTTTGTTACTTAACCTACGGTAGCTGGACCGCAAACCGGACGGATTCCCTACACCAAACAGTCATGGGCTAGTTGGGAACTTTGACTGGAGAGAATCCCTTGATGTTGTTGCCTATGATTTTCCAGGCCTCAACAGGTTCTTGGCACTAGAAGGAGGGCCTCCAGTGCATGGCTGGCAGAGGAAACCCATTTTCCTAAGAGTACCCCACCAGCAATATTTTTGGAATCTTTTTGTCCTGACCCAAGTACTTATATTAGAAGACTCGGTGGTGCTTAGAGTTTGGAAGAACTTGTAGAAATAGCCTTACAGGAATTGGTTCCACCTTTGAAGCAAGTAAGCCCAGTTTCACCTTACGGTTCTCCTTATTCAGACTCCTGTTCTTTCACCTTTGCTCATGGCAGGTATAAATGTAAATCATCCCAACTCACCGCCGGCTTGGAAAGCCAGATCACCCTTAAACCTAATACCTTCGTTGCACAACCTACCTCAAGCTTTTGAGAAGTTGCTGCCTAATTTTGATCCTGATGAGAAGGTTGCCGTAGATGACCACTTGCAAAGTTTCTATTTGGCAATAGAAGGGTTAAGGGCTAGGGAATATGAAGATGTAGTTTGTAGACTTTTCCCACATACTCTTAAAGGTGCAACAACGTCATGGTATTTTGGTTTGCCTACAAACTCTATCCCAGATTGGGATACCTTTGAAAGAATTTTTAGAAGCAAGTATGCATCCCAAAAGATGCATGCAGCACTCATGAAAGGACTATGCTCTTTGAATAAGGAAAGAAAAGAGAAGGTGCATAGTTTTACCCAAAGATTCGGGGCCTATCTTAATAATTTTTCTAAAACTGATAGACCCTCAGACAAGGTCCTAATTGAATATTATACCTCAGCTCTAGGACTTGATTTGGCCATGTTTTCCAAAATGAAGGTCAAACCTATGTTAGCAGAGACTTACGAAGAAGCAGAAAGAGTAGAGGCTGAAAGGGAAAGTATATAAGATTATCCCAAGCAACATGGAGAAAAAAATGCCGGGAAAAGAACCTCATTGCTGTCTAAACCTAAAGAGGAGCAATCACATGATTTTGAGGGAATGTTAAAAATGATGAAAAAACTCTCCAACAGAATAATAGATTTGGAGAAAGAAAAGGAAGCTCAGAAAGCTTATAAGCCCTACTACAAAAGGGAGGATAACAACCAATTCAAAACCCCTCGACATAATTCAGTATCCATGAATTTGATAGAGGTGGGCAAGGATAATTTATGTACTTTTCACCAACAACCTCATTCTGAAAAGAATTGTCCTCAATGGTTAAATTCGATGACATTGGTAATGAACCAACTCTTGGATTCTAAATTGACAAAAGACAATGATGAAGACGAAAAAAATAATAAGACCATAGAGAAACAAGAAGATGATACCATGTTCTTATGGGACTGTGTCTCGCTTTTTGATACAGAAGAAAACACTCTTAAACCTGAAAACGTACCAAAAGACCCTAACTTGGTAACTAAAGACAATGCAATAGTCTCAAAGATTAAGAAATTGCAAAAGAATGTCAGGGGACAGTCAAAGAACGATACTGAAGATGAAATACCCAAATTTACCATTTTCATCCAGGATACAGAACAAATCAATGAGCATGCCAAGCTTATAGAAAGACAAGATGTTAACAAAGGAAACACTGAAAAAACTGAGGAACCAGAAAAGGAAGTGCCCACTGAAAATCAGCCAGTGGAGGAAGATGTCGAATCAACTTGGGAAGAGAAAGCCAAAACCCCACATCTCCTTTTGACTCTAGAAATGATGAATCATAAGGTGGATAATTGTTTGGTAGATTCTGGGTCATCGGTAAATGTTATGCCGCTCGCAGTTTGCAAGAAAATTAATGGGCAGCCAAAACCCACTGCATGGGAATTTATTCAACTAGATAGAACTAGTGTCAAAGTAGTGGGGGAAATGAAGAACTCATTCGTTTATCTGCAAATAACAAGATATGTCAATTTATTGATATTATGGTGGTTGACACACCAGATGGATATGGGCTTATTATGAACCGAGATTGGTCTTCCAGGCTAAAGGGGTAGTTTGCTTTAGACTGGTCTCATTTATGGTTACCTCATAAGGACACCCCAAGTCAGATCAAAATTTTGAGAGAACCTTACATGAAACATACTATCACTAAGCTGGGGGAAGGAAATGAATCTGCTAATTCTGTTCTGGGAAATTATTTAACGGAGCTTGAACTAAGATATCATGCCAGCAATATGATTGACATTCGGCCTGATCTCCTTCAATTTCCTCAGGCTGATGGGATTGAGAGTAATTAGTAGACATGGTTTTGGTTTCAAAAGTAGCAAAATTAGACCATGGTTAGGTATCTTATGTCTACAATCCAGCCTAGCCCCTTGACTCACTAGATTGAAGGATTTTCAGGGGTGGGAACATTTTTCTTTTCTTTGAATTAATGATTTTGTACATAAATAAATTGATGTTGTTTTGTTTTGATTTACCATTTTGTTTCTAGTTATTGTTGTTTGAATAAAGAGGCAAACTTTTGGTTGCATGGAAAACGTCAAGGTTCTTGATTAACTGATATCTTTGAGAAAAAGACTGTGCATTTATTTTGGAAATAATAGAATGTATTCTAGTAGGTAGTTTTCCTAAATGGCCATGCACTCATTGAAGTCCTGCTTAACTCTCGAAAAGAACTCAGAATTTAGAGGTCTGGGATACTATTTTGAGGTTCCGTCCATTTCACATCTAAGAGGTCTTGGGAAGTGATGGAAAAAGACCCGCTGAAAGGAAGCAAGGTAAACAGTTTATTATATATAAATGATCCCATGCCATAAAAAATATATATATATCAAAGCAAAGTGTCAGAAACATGAATTTCAATCTGCCAAAGTTCTTCTCCGTCTGTGAGCTGAAAACTAAATTCTTCTCTCACACAAAAGGACACTATGGATAGAAGAGACTATATAAAATTCAGAAAGAGAGGCAGATGGAGGACTCAAAAGAACCAAAGTTCAAATGGCACAAAAGTGTAATTGGCATGGGAATGAGGAACAAAGGAATAGTGATATTTACCATCCTATGGTGTCCAAGCTAGAAACTACCCAAAGACGGAGGTAAAATAAATCTCACCTATTAGGCCTCAAAAGAGTTATCTGGACTTTCAAATATTTTGGGTGTTCCCATTCCCCAAAGAATGGATTGCTCCTCAATGATTTAAATGCATGTATTTGCCATCATAGGAATGCAAGCATATAGAAGAATTCAACTTGTGAGCTAGACGATCAAATAGTATTTTACTTGGAATAAGTTAAGTCAGAAATTTGGGGTTCACCAGGTAGTCGCCAATTGTTGCAACTGCAACAATTTCCCAAAATTCAAAAAAAATTCGGGACCCTCCTTTAACTCATTTTGGCTCATCTTTTGAGTTTTCTTGATGTTTTGCGGAAAGACTATTGTTAGGCCAGCAATGTTTCACTTTTTGTTTAGTTCTACCTTGCCATTGGAAGCGTTTGGATGTTCAAATCGGAAATCTAGTCATCTGGGCGCCCGCCGTTGCAGAGAAGTAACAATAAACCGAGTCCAATTCAATATTTGTTGTCTCCGATGCCTTTATTTCTCTTATTTGTCTTAATCGGCGTTTTGCTGGAAACCCGTCAAAACGTATTGTCTCTACGTTTTCTGCAGTTGCGGATGGCGCTCTACGAAGTTCCTTGATGATTGCATTAACCTTTTCACCTCCCCCGTTTGTTTCACTAACCCTTGAGTTTTCAGCATCCGCCGTTGCGACTTTGCAGAGCGTTGTCTTTCTGGCATGGTTTGATTTTATTTTTCGTGGAACCGATGTTTCTTGTTTAAAGTCGTGTTGGTTTTCTCTCCGATTTTCACCGTTCTGCGGAACTTGATGTCTTTTGTGTTTTCGTCGTTGTGGCTCTCCAACTTTCTATCGCTCCAATGCTTTAATCTTGTGAGTTCCGATGCAGGTATCGTTTTGTTTCGCTGCCGTCGCCTCGGCGGTTCTCCCAACGGTGTCATCGTCCGACGTTACGAAGGAAATGTTGATATGACCGCCGGTCCCTTGCTTTTTCCACCCGTTGACCTTTTTCCCGCCGAGTATAGTTAACCGAGTGTATATATATAGTGGGTCGGGTAGTTTATTATTTTATTGTTATTTTTGGACTGTCTCTGCGCTGTCCTTTTCGTTCGAGCAAAACTGGTTTCTCGTTGTTGGTACCCTCGTCCTAGGTGGCTCCGCCGTGGAAGCTCAACGGTTTTCCTCTCACCAGTCACATAGTAGTGCCAGGTACACCCTTGTAATCATCTTCCCTTTCTATTTGATTGGATGAGCTATTTTCTCGGCTCTGTGGTTAGGGTTTTTACTTAGGTTCCCGTCTTGAAATGTATATATTACAAAGTGAATGGCATGACTGTTAGTGTGGGGTTTTTTGTGGTCTGCTTAATGTTTTCTTCCACGGCCGTTATGGTCTTACAACCTGCACTCGATGGTTGGGGGAACCGGTGCAGACGGGCGTTACGTTGTCTACACCTATTTGCCCCATTCTGTGTTCAGCGGTCTGGGGAAGGCTTTCATGGCTTTCATGGATAATACCGAGTTTGTTTCAACTGGTCCAGTCACCCACATTCTACAAACCATGACCTTATTGTAGTTTTCAGTTCATTGTTTAGAGCAACCCTGTTGACGGTCGATTTTGAACCCGAGCCGGTCTGGGATAGTATCGCATTACCCAGTCTAAGATGGACCGCAATATTAGCCTATACAGTGTTCTAGGGTGCTGTCACCGGTAGCGTCCCCTTGAGTTGTTTTGATTTAATGCCTTAGGTATCCGCATAACGCGTAGGTCATGGCGCCGAGAGAGGGCCCAAGACGGTTTTCATTTGTGACGAAGGCCTTGTTTTTTCACATCCGAGCTTTGTTGGACTAAGCTGGTTTTAGTTTTAGACATATTTTGCTTATTTTATAACTGCAGTCATGTTTAACGCAGACAAGGTAAAACCTTTATATTGTTATCCTTATTTTTAACTATTGTCCATAATAACCTAACAAAACCTAAATTACAATGTTATACATGACAGGGAAATTCTTCCGAACTTAAGATGTCTAAGCGTCAAAAGAAGAAGACCCCCACGATCGAAGAAGAACCTGATGTCGAAATCATCACCAGGGTCGAATATATTTACGAAGACACCAAATGCATAATCGGTGTAGAGCCTGAATATCAGTGGGGAGATATCTACAGGTTGATTACATGCCGAGAGGTGCCTGACATAGGCTTTGAGGAAGAGAAAATATACGCCAACATAGAGAGGTCTTCATTAATGAAGATTTCTATGAGACCTGAGCTCTTTCCATGCTCAGAGGTGATTTGGTGGATTCTGCCCAAGGAAAATGTGACCACCATGATTCTGGAGAATGTTGATAAACAGGGTTATGCTGCCTATAGCCCTAGATATGTAGCCCTGGCCTACCACTTGCCAGAAGCACAAATATATTTAACTGAAGACTGGTTGAAAAGCATCAGGATGGACCTCGTCGAGACACTCAAGAGGATGCTCATGCCTGGAAAAAAATTTAGAACCAGGCCAACTGGAGAATATGACACCGCAAGCCTAAGAACCCCTTACAGGTTCATTGCCTTGATGCTCAATAGGATTTTTGCGAGAGCCCATGGCAAAAGCTTCAAATTGGAGTGGGTGCTGATAATTTTGTATGTTGCAACACAGGGGACCGTTTTCAATTGGGCCAACATTGTGTCCAATAGTCTCTCGGCCTGCATGGCATCAACACTAGGGGGGGTGTCCGAAAAGAAATCAGAGTTGTACATGAGCTCCATACTGATTGATTGCATACTATGCAATCAACCCTTCCCCAACCTGAGATGCATCTGGGACCGGGAAAGATCACCAATTTACTCAACATACAAGCCACTGTGGACCCACAAATACCACAGTAACTAAAGGGAGGTGTGTGAACATTTCATTATGCCATTGTATACCCTAATTTTCTTAAAAGAATGTGACTGCATGTCGGAGGAGGCATTGCAGGTGATTGAAGAGTATGCTGATTATTATTTGACAGAGGCTGGGCTATATTTCCAAATGTTTGGAGGCTCTAGAGCACCCTCACTACTGCCGAACTATGCCACAGACTATATAATTCACAAAGAGGCAGTTAGGAAAGCCTTCCTAGATGGCATAGGAAGTTTTTTATTTGAACATAAGAAGGCTGCATACCCTCCTTTTCCTTTTAGATTGGGGAGTTACAAATTTACTAGAGTAAAGAAGGGCGATGAATTCGTGGAGGAATTGGAGAAGTTCCATTTTGGGGAAATGCCCTTCCACAGGAATGACTCTCGTAACAAGGTTGCAGAGCACTGCAAAGAGGCTAATGTCCATTTTGAATACACTAGCCACTGGGACAGAGAGGAGTCCATTTTCTGCAGTGCACTCAACATGATGGCCTTAAGGAAAATGTTTAAAAAGAAAATCACCACCAAAGGTGGAAAGGGGCAGGACGAGCAGGAAAAGGCCGAGGAGGAAGAAACCAGGAAAAGAAATGAAGAAGCTCAAAGGTTATCCCAAGAAGCCGAAGGATGGCTAAAAGGAGAGGAGGAGGAGAAAAGAAGAGCTACACAAGAGGCAGCCAAAAAGGCAGAAGAAGCTGCCAAAAGTGAAGAAGAAGAAATAAAAAGGAAAATAGATGAAGAGTCGAAGAAGCAAGAAGCAGAGAAGATAAAGCTAGCACAAACAGTGACCGAACAATCAGCTTCTGATGCAGCAAACAGTCAAGCCCGGGACTTGGAAAACCCCGACATCCAAGATCCTGAAGTACCCACTGCCAACACACTAGGACAGTCTATAGTCCCCACCCTTAGGCTAATACCCTTTGAACAGAAGAAAGGGGAAGAGGTACCAGATTTTAATACTATCTTTTATGATAAAGAAAAGTAAAAAGAACCGAGAGGAAGGTTGAAACGGGGGGCCTATCTGGTAAGATGATAAATGATACAACCATTGTATACGGAATAGACAGAGACCCCAGGTTCACTATCATGGCGGGGGATGCATTGATCCATGCTTCAGAGGACAATGTAGATAAAATAATGACAGATCTGGAGCAGTCAAAGAAGTCTTCTTCTCAACTCAAAGATAGCTTGAGAAAGGAAAGAGAAGAAAACAATAATTTAAAGAGAAAGTTTGAAGACATGCAAGAGGAAATCAAGTCTTCAAAAGCTGAACTGCAGGTCCTCCAGATAGAGAAAAGATCTATGGAGACCGCCCAAGAGTGTTTGGAGAAAATACAGCAAGAATATCAAGAGTTGAGGGTAGAGAAGGAGTAGCTGCTAGGTAAGATAAAGGATCTGGAATTACAGAAGACTACCTTGGAAGCAAATGAGAGGAAATCTCAAGAGCAGGAGACAAAACTTAAAGAACAAGTTACCTCACTGACAGCAGCTTTAGAGGAAGCCAGAGAACAACAAGTTAGTCTTCAACCTTTCAAGGAGCATTTCTTGGCACAGAGAAGCAGAATGTACCAGCTACAGATGGCCATTGAGGAAGAGCGGTGTAAGGTATTGCAGGTGGACAATCGGCTAGAAGAGATTCTAGAAACCTCTTCTTATTTTATTGACCGATCTCAGGACATCCTGGAAGTCCTGACAGGAAGGATGGCAAGGTTACAAAATAATGAAGAAACTCCTGCGGAGTTACCCTCGAAAGATCAACAGGCTCTCAAGCAGGGCTACGATTTGTCGGAGTTTGCCATCAACACGACCGAAGAGTTTAATAAGGCTGTTAAAAATACAAGAGGAAAATGTGCATAATTCTTCAGGAGGCTGCTGATTACCTATAATCGATGCCAGATAGAGGTTGAGCAAAAAATGGATGCTTTTCCAGAACACAGCCTTTTTTTGGAAATTTTACAAAGAAGGTATCATGAGGATAAGCAAAGAATACAACACATTAAGGCTTTAGATGAACAGATCCTAAGGAACGAGGTAGATCATTCAGCGATTAGTATGTAGGTGTTAAAATACCAGCTTCGCCTGAGTGCAGCCAGGATAGAAGCCATCAGAAACCAAGCTGCAAAATTCGAAATAAATATTCGATTCTTGGAACCTTCTGAGTTTGAAAGTATTGCTTCAGAGGCATCGGCTTGGAAGAAATTTTTAAATAGCCAGGTGGGGCCGTCCTCATGAACATTAGTCCACCTTTATAATATCTTGTAAATTTTGTAAACACTTAGTGAAAGTGAATTTTTTGGGAGGCGAAGAGTTGGGGAAGCCCAGGAGTCATCCGTGGGCAGCCCAACAGTCTTGTTCTTTTGTATAAATATAGATTATTTAGATGAGAAAAGGACTTTTTCCAAGTTAGATTAGTAAAGAGATATTTTAAGAAGAACTACTTCCTTTTGCAATAAAGAATTATAGTTTGCCTGTCGGAGAAAGTATGGTGGAACATTCTAATGTTATGCTATGGATTTGTTGAAGAGGAACTATTTTGTTTTCATCTTTTGTCCACTAAATATGAGATCGTTCTGACTTTCAGGACCTACATTCTTGTTTAAATGATTTCCGGTTTATTTTATGAAAATGCCACCATGAGTAATGAATGTTGTTCTTAAGCGATTAGCTATCTGGTTGTTTAAATATCTTTAATTGTTCATGTGTTTTTGGAAGAAATATCGGCTATCTGTAATTTCTCTTATAATGCATGCACAAGATACATTACTCATTAATAAGTTACTATCTTGCTCCCTGGGGATAGGTAGGTAGTTAGATTTATTTTATTGTTGTATGTGCGATTTAGATGCTCGAGAGTTTAAGACGAGAGGTAAGAACCTACGCATCACATTGTAAATACTCCTTGCATTCTTTATCACTCTGCATGTTAAGTAGGCACTTGCATATCATCCTTTAAGTCAAAATACAAAAATATATACGGTGGATCGGGCCGCAACCGATAAAACTTTTTATTTTTGTTACTTGACCTACGGTAGCCGGACCGCAAACCAGACGGATTCCCTACACCAAACAGTCACGAGCTAGTTGGGAACGTTGACTGGGGAGAATCCATTGCTATTGTTTCCTACGATTTTCCAAGCCTCAACAATCTCCACTACAAATTGTTTCACTAACAATTCATGTATATGTTTGGATAGCGATTCTACAGTCAATGACTCAACTGAACCCACCACGTCATCGACATGTGGTCCAGGATTCAGTTTGGAAAATCCTATATTGGACCTTGGTGCCTCAGGAATAATCTCATGGAGAATCCCATACTTGGCATAGATCAAGTCTAGTTGATGGGCCCTGAGTATGGCTTCCTCCTCCGACGTCACTCCCGAAGTTGAAACGTTCCTAGAAATGTATGGCAATAGAGATTTCAAAAATCATTTCAACATAAATTCAGGAGGAATATTATCTTTAATGAGACTCTTCCTTCTTCTCCACTCCTGAATATGGTCAGAGATGTGAATGGAATTTTTTCCTGAAAAGTCGACAAATGGTATGTACTGGCATCATACTGGACATGAAGTTGGAAGTGGTTCAGAAAAATAGTCGCTTAATCAAGAAAACATTCATAGGTGGAAGATGCAATTTCAATATACCATTTAGCCGCAACACTAGTCAAGGTTCTTAGAAAGTTCCCCAGCCGAATCGAATCATCATTCAATGCGTTAGAGGAACACCACAAGTGAAACGTCATGAAACGGTCACCCATATCCTCTCCAGTTTTTCCTTCAAACTTGGGAATGTCAAAAGTGAGTTTGATAGGAACCAGTGGCCAAGTTGGATCGTGGCGCACAAGGTCATTCATAAGTTTTGAAAGGTCTGGAAATTTTAACGTTGCCAGGAAAGGTAATCTAGGCCTAGCCAAAGGTTGATATTGAGGAGTTTGGTGTGAGGATGTTCCCGCGCCAATATTCCCAAAAGATTGGTTGGAGTTACCCCAAGCCACCGACTATGAATAAGTAGCAATGTTTTGAAATGGATTCCATCCAAAGGCCAAGGGATTACTGACCTAAGGTGTGTTATACTGGGTTCGACTGATTTCGGCCGAAGCTGGAGTCATAGGTAAGAGAGCTATAATTCCCCCACTAAAAAGTGAGAAGGGATAGCTTCCAATTGGCACGACCAAAAGTTGAATAGAAGTTTGAAAGTTGAACCCTAAAAAAGGGTTCTAGTTTCCAGATGACAAACCTGCATAGGTAGGTGTAAGACCTACCTAAGGTGGGGATGGATGAATGTGTCCTCCAAACCATGGAAAACCCTGGACAAAATAAGTGGAACCACTAGGACCACTTTGAGTATTTTGAAACAAAGGAGAAGATTTAAAGGGTACATTTGGTATCCCATTGACAACTATACTAGACGAACAAGTAGTGTTTGAAGGTGCTGAGAGATTATCCACTCGAGCACTTAGAGACAGCGGGGTTGATGAGTTAAATTTTAAATACACCACTGGTGCGGTAGATACATTTGGCTGTGGTGCACTCATAGATGAAGGAGAGACTCCAATGGATACCATGGCTGAAGTGGGGGTGGAAATATCCCCCAAACCTTCTCCTGAACTAGACATGACAAAACTCCAAGTAAAACCAATTCTAGGTGAACCAAAAGGATGAACTTGTACTAAAACAAGATCTCTTAGGTCAACAAGAGGTGAGTTGTAGTTCCTTGCAAACTCATCATCTTGCAAATATTTGATTTCTACTGACAAAGGATCAGTCTGAGTGTATCTAAGTTCAAGTTCCCCTAGACTTTCACTAACACCAATTAATTCAAAAGAACCATTTGTGTCCAATATCCGCCTTTGAGGTGGCGATGGAGGATCCACTATTGAAAGAGGAGGAAGGTTTTGCAACCTTATAGACCTATGAGGAGGTTGATCCTCCACAACTAAATATTTTTAATCACACACCTAGAGGTCAGACTAGATCACAAACAATCCAAATAGAACACCACTAAAATGATCCTAAGTATCACAAACTGAGGCAGGTAAAATATATACCTTCCAAAGGAGCGCTTGGGATGATTAGGGCCCATAACAAACCAATGAAGATTGAAAAATAGTTACATGAGGTCCTATGACAATTTTTCTGGGTGCAAGTGTTTGAATCACCAACCACCCTCCCAAATTGTTGTTCTAGGTTTCCTCCCAAGTCTGCCCCAAGTGTAATGGAAATATCCTTCCACCAACACCTATGAAAAATCCCTAAGTCAATATACTAAGGTTACCAAATCTATAAAAATATTCCGATGGAATAGTTGCATGTCTGACTCATGTGCATGGGCAGGGTAGCTAAGCCCGAAATTCAAGCAGTATCAACACCTCACAGGGCCCAAGATGGTATTGAATGAACCCTTATATGTACAATAGTCGTGGTGTATGCTCAAACGACGCATTGGAGGGGTATCTTCGCAACTAAGTTCTCACACGACCTCGTGCTTAACTCCTGTGTTATAGGAGCTTTCCAGTTGATCTTCTGTAAAATTGGATTCTCTAAGAGTCAAGTCGCTATGTCTAAGTTTTAAACGATCTTGGATAGTTGTAAATTACCTATTCCAAGATCCTAGCATAAGCTAGTTTGCGTAGTCCCTAGAAAGAAAATGTTACTAGTTAATTTTAATTAATAAGTGTTCTTTTTAAGGTTGTTTTTACTCAGGTCAGTGGAAATGAAACTTGTTATGTTATGACTCAACTTAAATTAAAAATATAAATGATGTAAAAATTTCAAATTACAATTGCTATTCAAATTCATTTTTTCCTTTTTCAAAACAAATGAAATTTACCTACTGAACATTGGAAAACAAAAGACTTTTGTACTTTTCATTTTTTTTTAAATTCAAAAACAAATGTACAATGCGTCTATCTAAGACTTTCAATACAACCAAATGCTTTGTTTTTGTTTTCTTTTTCAAAAAAAAAATCAAGAAGTCAAATGCAACTTAATGCACCTAAGTAAGTCAGAATTATGAACACATGTAAGAATAAGACTCAAATATTTGGATCTCACAATCACAAACTATGAAAGCTCTACAAAGCTGAACAAAAAAACACTTCATCACATGAAGAAGATCCGGACCATATTCTATTTCATTTTATCAACGTGCCCACGTGCATAGGAAGAATAATAGCTAGACCAGGTAATCTTTTTTTTTATAAACATGCAATGATCAACATGATGCCAAGCAAAAGCAAAGCAGCCCATTACTATCAGGTTAAGAGAAGCATATAACTATGAAGAATTGCATGGGTGGGTTATTCTTCTGCTTCAATTTTGATTTTGACGGCATATTGATAAATGGATCCCAATGAGGTCCTTAGGAAGGTCTGGAGGGATCAACTAAAAGGACAGGAGGCCATGTAAACTTGTATTGACTTTGTCCCTTCAGACCAATAAATATTGTGTTACTAGGGGTTCACTTTGCTGGAATTAGAAGCCCCAATGGTGATGGCTAATTACAAGTAACCCAGACTAAACAGTTGGGACTGGATTGCAAGCTTAAGAAAAATGAAGTAGACCAAGAAAAAGGAAGAAGCAAAGGTCAAGATAACTACTAAAGCAATCATATAAACAAGAGCAGAAATAAGTACTAGCAGAGGTTAGAAACCCAAAGACTACTCACACTCCAACCAAGGATGCCAAGAGGGAAGACCTTAAAGGAGTATTACAACAAATTCAACCTAACCTACCCAAAAGAAAGCTTACAAAAGAAAACTTAACAAATACTTGCAACAAATAATAGACCAGTGGATACTCAGGAAATAAACACAAAAGAAAATGGGACATCAAAAATGCTCAGAGAAAGTAAACCCTAGATCATTGCATGCCCATCTACAAGAACACACGATTGTTCTTTGAAAAAACCATGAGTCACTCACAAATGTACTCAAGAAAACCCGCAAGTTCATGAGGAAATCACGACTGTATGTATGGGAAATCCACGAGTGGTTCCTAAATTTTTCAAAAAGAAAAATAAAAAGGCCTAGAACCTTGAATATCTGAAAATAACTGACTGAAAATAAATAGTTGCAAACCATGAACAGAAACAAGAAGAACAAAAACTGGAAATAAAACTCAATTGAAGAGACCCCAAAACAAATATATACTCCCCAACGGAGTCGCCAGTTTTGTTGCTAGGGAATATCTACCTTATGACTTGGGGAAAAGGGTCACTAGCATACTATAGGTGTGACTTGCAGAAAACTATGGTTTAGAAACATATAACAAAGAATAAGCGTTAATAGGATATGCACCTGATTCTAGATGGTTGATCCAAGCTTTAACTCTTACTCTCTAATGCTCTAAGCCTTCTGATCTTCAACATATGCAACAAAGATGTATATTTCCTCACAATATCTTCTATTGTTATATAAAAGAGACATGAACATATATCAATTGCATTTGAAAAAAAATAACAACATAGATCATAACTCATAATAATAAAAGCATTGTATCAAGATAATAGTGGAAGGAAAACACTCTTTATTGACGAAGTTCAAGAAACATTACAAAATCATGTCCAAGACAAGCTTCTTCTATATACCAATACCTAAGTCCTCCTTGATCCTTTCTCCATGAAAATCCTCCAGCATAAACTTTCTCTCAAAATTGCTTCCCTATCCTCTACCCTTACCCTCCTTTTATACTTGTTTGGTGAGAAGGAATTTGAGGCTTAGGATGGTTGGGGAAGTTGGGGAGGTTACCAAACTGAACCCAACTTCCTCGACCTAATCATGTTTTTATTTTAAAATCCGTCTTCATGAAACTCACAATTTTATGTGGAGCAACTTGTGAGTGACTCGCGAGTTTCCTAAAGGAAAGTCACGATTACAACTTCTTAGATATAACTTGCGGGTTGCACATATGGTGTCCCACGAGTTTCTATAAGAGAAACCATAGGTGCAAGGTAAGTTCATATTCAAAAAAGGGTAATGTTGAAGCAATGGGTATTTATTAAGGATCACATTCATCTAGAAGGTTAGTGTCACTTCAATCCATATTTCCTTTTGTTTACTGACCTAGTTGGGTTAATTACTCGGACATAAAAGTGCCATTTCATGGTATAACAAAAGGATGCCTAACTTGTTGCACAACAGGTGGAATATGACCTTGGCTAACTAAGTTAAGAAGACTGATTTGGAGGGGTTGGTTAAATTTCTCAAAATTTGCATCAAAGTGGATTGAGAACCTAAGCATCTTATTTCTGCCTCTCTACCAACCCATTTTTTGACATGTTTCCCAATTTTATCTATTGCCTTTGTTTGATATGTTACTTCCTTAACTAAAGAAGCTCATCTGTATAATGGTGAAGGTGAGATCAATACATATGTATAACAGTAAGCATGTTTATCAAATAAATTTGCTTCTAAAATAATTTATAAATGGTTATGTTTTAAATAACAATCATGCATGCAAATATACTTGAGGGGAAAAGGCAAGGGAAAACATTTGAACTGGCTTCAATCTTCGTCACTTTCAAATTATGTACTACTTATTCCTTCTAATTGTTATATACTTTTGAACATGGGAAGAAATAGGATCCTTGGGAAAAATGAGGGGAAATGAATGAATGGCAATGCAAACAATTCAATACATGTTCAATAACCATAATTGCTATCAAATGCATTTATTACACTCTATCATCATGGATAGCTAGTTCCAACTACATGGAAATCTTGTCAAGAATATTTGTAATCATTTCACAATCAATTCAACTTGTCAAGCCAAATTTTAAAAACTCCCACAATTAATGACTGCATGTTAACCTTTATCTTACTCCAAATTTATAATTTTCGAGCCTAGCCTTCATATTATCTCAACAGTAATTCAATAAACCCGAGTATCTCTAATTCTTGATGCATGTAGTTGAAAATACATGTGAAATGTTTTTTCTGAAGAGCATAGTTAGACACACTTTAATTTGAATCTTCAAACGAGTATAATTAAAAAAAATTCAATATATGTTCAAATTCAGTCACAACAAATATGATTTCCTTATATCCAAAAATTTCTTAAAAAAACAAAAATTGTGTAGACCCTTCCCAAATGTAAACAATTGTAAATTGCCCTCTTTTGATCATTCATTGACCTCATATTTCAAAAATTGGCAGGTGACCTTAATTCAACTCAACTTGTAATCTTATAACAGTTAGGGTTCAAAATTTTCATTACACATTTCATAATTGATGTAACTCCATTACATGAAGTCTTCTAACAATTTCATTGACCAATAATAACAGATTGATGACAAAATTTTCAGCCTTTGTATGATTAAAAATAAACCAGTAGTCATAAAATGGGTAAGATCCTCATTAATCTCTTTGTAATAGAGATGCTTGATTACCATTCAAACTTTTAATCATTAAGGAAAAAGGAAGATGAAAAAATGCACACATAAATCCATTCAAGAGAGCCATCAATAAATTATTCAATATTTGAAAAAGAAGGAATTGGTCTACAACGTACCTTTCAAATTCCTCAAATATCCCTCGAATAAGCAATGAAAAGAGTTACAAAACCTCTAAGAAAAGGCTGGTAAGTGAGTTAATAGAGACACAAAACTCAAATGAAATTCTAAACCGAATACATCAACGCCAATTCAGGATTAAAGCATTAAAACTCACATACTCATGTATTGAATGCAACGTCATGTGAGATACCAACCTTTGACACATGGGATCAACTTTCCAAAATTGCAAAAATTATAACTAATGACTATGTTCCATAAAGCTCAAGTAAACTTGCCATGTTACCCCACTTTCTGATAGAAAGAATTTCCTTTTAAGGGATTGACAATATCATTTAATAGAAAAATCACTTTGTATGTTTCGGTGCCATATCATTTCATCCCACGATGCACATGAAATATCAACCCATAAAACTTATGCATGCATTATACCTTATCACCTTGCACATTATAAACTCAAATTCCTTTATGTAAACCAACCTTTAGACTTATGACATGGAAACCCTATGATTTTTTTACATGTGATTACTTTGTAATGTTATTATTGGATAAAATAAAGTCTTTTATGTGTAGCCACAAGCCCTATGCTTTTGTGTTCGAAAAAAATGCAAATAATCAAATGTTTTGATTATGACCCTAACACTTACTACCAATATGATTATAATCCCTCAAATTTGTTCTATATACTGTATATAATATGAACTTTAAACCATTAGGTTTTCACAAAATTCCTTTGCCATTCATACCTTGAGCATGAAATAAAAAATATGGTAGAAACCTTAACCAAACAGAGATATAAGTCCCATAACTATCTCATAAAACCAAGAAGATATGTGCAAACCATCATAACCCTCTTGTAAATTAAGAATCACTATTTGTCAATAAATCATTGGCGTGTCATTCTTTGCTTTTGGGGGTACGACCTAATTATTCTATCGTAATAATAATATTAAATATACCTTGCAACTCTTTGTAAGCTAATAATTAGTGGCAAATTTTATGAGTCAACAAGTTGCAATTGTGAATAGTCTTATATCATGTACTGTCAACTTAATTAAGACATCTCTTGAGGGAAGTATGTTTTTGGTTGCAAGTTGGGAGAACGATCTCTCCTCAAACTTTATTGTGGTGGAATTATTCCATAATAACATATGCTATAAAACCATCTTTTTGAGGGAACAAGTTTATGTAAACAATCCTTTTTTAGGAACATTGTTCTCGGTAGTGCGTCATTAGCTTGACATAGTAAAGTGGCTCTAAAACTATTCAATGTGACAAAAATCCTATGTAATTCATTCTTGTGTTGCCATTTTTTTATTGGAAGAGCAATCACGAGAACTCATTAGATCTTAGGAGGTGATGTGTGACATGATCCAGTGGATTCATCAAAGGGAGTGTTTGGTGGTGAGAGCAACCCTGAATAGGTTTGAGGCACAATATTCTAGGTGTTTGTACGCTTTTTCTAGCCAGTATCACTTTGTCCTAGATCTTCATCAATGACTGGGAAAGGTTGAATTCACTCTTCTACATAGATATGGTATGTTAAAGTGTTTAATCAGTTGTATTTCCATTCTTTTTTAGCCTAGGGGTCCAATTTTATCCCACAACCAGATCTATTTTTTGTGCATTGATAATATGGCGGAGTCAAGGGTTGTTGAACTCCTCACTCCACATAACTATCACACTTGGAAACTAAAGATGTAGTAGTTGTTGCAATCAAAAGGCCTATGGTATATGTTGGTTGAGAAGCAACCAACCTTCACCAAGGAAACTGAAAATTTTTCTTATCGAGACAATCTTGACTAAGATATGGATTTGATTGGGATTCATGTTTCTAATAACCTGTTGTTTCATCTTAATCGCTGCAAAACACCAAGGCAATTTAGGACAAATTGGCCTCTCTATTTGGTAAAGTGAGTTAATGAATTTCGTGCTTACAGTTGGAAGCTAAACTTTCATCACTTGTACATGATGAGTGTGGCACCATTGAAGACTATGTTTCAAAATTCAGGTCACCGATAGCATAGTTGAAAGGGTGTGGGAAAACCAAATTAGTTGTTGAGTGCATTTTTTTATTTTGTCCAAGTTGAAAATCCCTTATCAGGTATTTTCTTCCACATTTTATTCTACAATGGATGCATTAGGATATGAATTTAAAATTCCTTCTTTTGAGATTTTTTTGTGAGATTCTCATTAGGGAACAATCCAAGCTAATGTAACTTATTTCCCTCTCAAACCCCAACAATCAATCTTTATTGGCCCATACCTCCAAAGGTAAGAACAAAGGGTCATATAAAAAGAAGAAATATTTTGCACCAGGTGGTGAGCATCCCTCCAAACCTCAACAAAAAACCAAATAGTCTCCACCTTCCAATCTTGGTGAGTCTTCCTCCAAGACATGGAGGAAGAAAAGGTCAAATCAAATTTGTAGCTTTTGTGGTGATTAAGGGCATCCAGATTCAAAATTGTTGATGTAATTGTAACTTCGGAATGTATTCACTTGTATTTCTTATGTATTGTATTTTTTATTCTGGGAAGTGCTTGTAATGTAATTGAGTCATGTCATGCCCTGATGTTCCAATCGGGAGTTTCAATAATGTAAACAATTCATGTCAATTCAATGTGGGTAACCCTCCTTTTGTTTTGTTCAAGGGTTAAAGTCCCCGCAGTTCTGGGGCCTTAGGTTTGTTAGACTCACCTAATGAAGTCAGTCCTAGTGAGTTATTTTCAAGTCAGGAATTAGTATAAATAGAGAGTGAGTCTCTCTATTTATCACACACTCACTCACACTCAGTTGTAGCGCATAGCTGAGGGAGAAGAAGTTGTTGGGGCTAGAGAGAAAGAGGCTACTGCTATTAGGATATCATCTTAATGTTTTTGGGGCTTTGCTATTGGTGTTGATTCTATCTCTAAGGAAGTTGCGGGGTTTTCTCCTTTATGGTTTCCCTGAGGAAAATATTTGTGTTCATTGTCTCTTGTGTTTGATTGTTGTGCTTGTTATTCTCTCAGTTAAAGATCCTAATATAATGCTAGCTTAAATGTTAAAAACTAACATGGTATTAGAGATAACCTGAGAGGAAGACACTATGCAGCTGCAGGAACTAGGGCTTCCTACTTTTTGGATCTCTCTCCATAGATTTTCAGCAAAAGAAGGTTGGGCTGACTCTCCTCCCTAGGGCGCATCTTTCTGTTGAAACAGAATCTGATTCTGAGCTTTTTCAGTTTTGGACCCGACACTACTACCGAAAATTAGGGCTTTCCACAGAAGTGGAATTTTTGAGTGAGCCTAGGCCTGGATTGATTGCCTCCTCAAAATCGAAGTTTAGAGATCAAGATCAAAGCATTTGGTTGGACAGAACTCCAGGAAAGTCAAACCCTAATATGCTCCTAAACCAGCACTGCAGAAATTCAACTCCAAATCCAGATCCGACATCTTGACCTGGTAAGATCTAAATATTTTGTATTTACATCTGAGGTTCTCAGTTAATATGTCTCATCATACCAAGCTTGATGAAAATATTGAGGGAGCTGATAACTTCTGAGCCTGGAAGTATAGTATCTCCCTGGTCCTAGAAGAAAATGAGTTAGACTCCTACATCAATTAGGAGGTTCTAGTTCCAGAGGAAGATGAGGCTAAGGCCTTAAATAAGAAGAAGTTGTTTATGGAAAAGAGGATTATTTATGTTTCAATCAAGGATCACCTCATACCACGGGTGTCCTCCCTCAAGACACCTAAATCTATGTTTGATGCCCTAACCAAACTATTTGAAGGGAAGAACATAAACCAGAAGATGACTCTAAGGAACCAGTTGAAGAATGTAAATATCCAGAATGAGGAGACCATCCAGTCATACTTCACAAGGGTCTCCCAGATGAAAGAACAACTTGAAGCAGTAGATGAAGAAGTGGAGAATGCAGAAATTGTGATGACAACCTTAAATGATCTCCCTAGGTCATGGGATTCTTTCATCCAAGGAATCTGTGCTAGGAAGAAGCTAATCAAGTTCAGTAGACTGTGGGAAGAATGTTCACAAGAAGAGCTCAAATAGCAACTCGAGAAGAAAATATGGAAAGTGAAGATCAATCTCTCATAGTACACTCAAGAAAGGCACAAGGGAAAATCATCATCACCAAGGTAAGAATTCTCATCAGAAAGATAATTTTGTAAAAAGCGATCCATCCAAACTCAGATGTTATACATGATCTGGAGGATTATTCATCTTTAATTTACACTGATCCAATATGGTACAATAGTTATTAATCTATGGTTCAAAGAACATAACACATGTATGTTCCACACATATGCTAAACATAGTGGTGACATATCGCACTTGCTGCGACATATGTTGCACCTGCTGCGACAGACATATCACACTGCTGTGACAGACTTTGCTGCGACAGACTTATCACTTGCTGTGACAGACTTATCACTTGCTGTGACAGACTTAGCTGCGACAAACTTATCACTTGTTGTGACAGACTTAGCTGCGACATACTTATCGCACTTGCTGCGACATCACGAAGTTAGTGGTGACATCAAACGGTTACGTTACGTGTGACGCTATGGTGCGGTGCAACATATGTGCGTAACGGTCATCGCAACGTGTTGTGAGTCAACATGTGCATGGAGTTAGTTGCAACATTTCGGGGATATGGAACGTCGTGGTAACATAATGCTCGTGTAGTGACTTGGCCGAATTGCATGGTTCAGCTTAGCGTATGGTTGTAACAATAATAAAAAAGATAACAGCTGAGATGATGGAATCGAATCGATTACTTATCCCTCCCGCTAAATGCTTAAATAGGGGATTATGGCCGCAGTGAAGGGGGGGGAGGATTCAGCTTGTTTAGAAGGCAGCGCATCGTTTCTCTGTTATGAGAAGCTTGGAGAATTTGCCGTAAAGTGTTGAAATGATGTGGAAGTCGACTTTCTCTATTATATTTTAGCTTTCTTTGCCTTTCGAAGGCTAAATGTAATTTCTAGAAGAGAGGTCTTAAAGATTTTGTACAGCATTCTGTTTACAGTTGCTGAAGTTGTTTCCAGAACCATTTTGTACCATTTTAAAAAAGATTAATTGGATCGGTACCCATTGGAGAGGGACCCGGAGACGTAGCCCAGTGGAGGGGGTGAACTCCGTTATCAACTTCTGTTTGTGACGCTCTAATTCTGTGCTTCTTTATATCTGTTTATCAGTTTGTTTTCCATCTTTTTCAGTATTTAATTTCTGTTAATGCTGTTCCATTAATTAACCTGATGAACGCATTCTTTTAACACAAACTTTTAATGCACACAAA